>ML319822.1:0-78952 GCA_005239505.1 Nicotiana paniculata
GCACAGCGAATTGATGGCCATTCAATTAACTACAATAAGAACATAGTTGAACAAATAGAGAATTATCAATTAAAATATATTAATATCAAACGAAGTTCTTCCCCAACGGGTTCTAACAAACCCTAGATTAAAACTTAGCTACTCATGTTTAAACTAAACAAAACTACAAGAATTTGCATAATGTAAATATAAAATAAGAATTACTAAATGTAGAAATCGATGTTCTTGTTCTTCAATGCAATTTTCTTCTTATCTACCGTTAATCCACGAAAATCCTCCTTTAATTGTGTTTTAGGAGTCTATTTATAGGTTTAGGGTGAACCCTAACCGTGTAGGAGACTTCTATTTCACTTGGGAAACACTTAAACTCGTCAAACTCGGACTTGGGCAACACTGGAGACCCCTGGCGTTTGGGCTCTAACGCCCCCTTAACGCCAGGGGGGCCAGGCGTTATGGCTCTAACGCCCCCTAACGCCAGGGGGGCCAGGTGTTATGGCTCTAACGCCCCCCCTAACGCCAGGGGGGGCTGGCGTTATGGCTGTAACGCCCCCCTAACGCCAGGGGGGGCCAGGCTTCATGGGGCAAACGCCCGGCTATCGCCCAGGCATCTCCTTTTGCGTATTTTTGACGTATTTGCTTCCCTTTAGCTCCGTTTCCATTTCCAATTCACCTACACATGAAATAAACTCCATTAAGCACATAACAAGTGTAATTCTATCATTAATGCTCATAAAATGTAAGGTATATCACATGTTAAACTATGCAATTTAGTCTCGCATCACCTACCAAGAAGCTGGATTATAACCCTATCTAGGCCAATTAATCTGCCTCCCACTATCCAAACACTCCATTAGGACCAAGTCCATGAAGTTTGCAATGTGCCTCCTTTTCTGCCTAGGCAGAACACATTTGTTGACAAATTCGAACAACACCTTGTGGGATGGCTTCATCTCACCCTTGTACACAGCCTTGGGCTAAATTTCCTCCTCATTGTCACTAAATTTTCTGGTAATGGCAAGGGCAGTATGAAGATTTTTTAGGTTTGGCCACTTGAGCTTTGTATAGACATTGTACCCCCAGCAGGTACACCCAGAATTTCTCCCAACTCCTTCACATTGAAAGAGACTTTCACTCCTTTCACCAAGCAAGTAACCTTCCATTCTTCACCTCAGCATTTGCCATAAACTCAACAATATCATTCCTGGCCAAGCTGCCATCCATTTGAAGGACTATGTCCTTCCAGCCTTGTAACTCCAACTTTTCCAATAGCAGCACCATTCCTTGCTCCTGTAAGTCCCTAAGGAGTTTTCCCTTCAAAATAGTCCTCTTGAAAAACTTGGCCATATTGTCTTTTTCAGTGTTAGAATCATCTTCCTCCTCTGCACTCTATTCTTCTTTCTCAACAAATTTCACTTGTTTTGACTTCACAGCAGACCTGGTTCTGTTTGCAATGGTGGATGGTTCAACAGACTCTGAAGCAGACTTCTTAGTGGAAGACTTTGCTTTCTTGGGTTTGGGAGTCAAAACGTCCACTTCTTTAGTCCCTTATTCATCTCGAAGGACCAGGTATATCTCATCTATATCAACAGCCTCAATAGGCTCATCCATCTTTTTCTTTCCCATAGCATCCGCTTTCCTTTTGCTTTCTTCAAAGGCTTTCTGCAAATCTGCCTCATTCTGCTTTAGTTGGCTTATTGTAAATTTTCTTCTTGAGGGAGGAATTTCAATAGAAATGGAAGGAGAAACCTTCCTTTTTCTCGTTAGGTCTAGAAGTGCTAGGGGTTTTAGCCTTGTAAGTTCTTTTCTTTTTTTGGATTATAACTCTTAGTCACTTTCTTCAGTAGGTCTGTGAGGGTTTTTGCTACAGATGAACCAGGTTCATCTACATTTTTCCCAAGTTGAACAAGCCCTTCAGCAGCTTCGCCAGACCCACTTCCCCTTATTTTCCTTACACTCTCCTCTATTTCACCAGGTTTCTCTCCCCAAACAACCATGGCACCTGTGTCTTTGGTTAAACTAATAGGAGTGGGCGAAGAATCAACCACTCTGTTACCCTTTCCCCTCAAAACATTCCTAACTCTCTTTCTCTCTTTTTCTTTTCCCTTTTTATTTTTACCACCAACTTCTGCAGACTCGGTAGTTTCAACCCCAGCTATAGAACCAACCAATACAAACCTATTCTCCAAATTTGCAGCAACTTCAGAAATTGTCTGAGGAGTGACTCTAGGGCAAGAAGATACTTGTTCAGTTTTGGAAGAAACAATTTCTTCCCCCTCAGTAGCAGATTTGAAGAAATCATCAGATTTCTGTGGTTCTTCCTCCCTACTCGCTTGCCATTATTCATTAATTTTTTGAATTTTCTCTCCACCAGCAACAACATTGCGAGCCATAATTTTTACTCTTTTATTAGATGTTGGGGTGTTGGAATGAGTGATTGTGGGTGTGGAAGTGGTTTCTTGTGGTGGTGATGAAGGGTTTTCAGGAGTGTTGGCCATTTTTATGCTTGGTTCTGGAAGAAAAGAGAAGTAGATTGTGTTTGGAGAAGATGGAGAAGGTTTGACGGCTTGAAAAAGTAATGGAGTGAAGAACGCAATAATGTTGATCAATATAAAGAGAGGTAATTAATGGGTAACAACAGGCTTTTCAGACTTTTAAAATTCTAATTAAATTGAATTTCAGTTTTGAAAAGACGTTGGAGTCTTTCCCTAGTATTTAAGTAGTTTAATTCGGTTAGGAGTCTTTGAACGGAATTGGTTCACTTGTTACAGATAAGTTCAAAAGACCTTTGGAATTAGGTAGGACTCTGCTCATGATCCAAATATTATTATTTCTATGCAGAGTGTAGAAAACATACCGTGTAACCTTGATGAATCAGGTTCTTCACTAAGAATACTCTTGTGTAAGTCTAAATTTGCCAAAATAGAAAAAATATCATTAGAGATTAATGAGTTATTTTAGCACATGGCACAAGAGTATACTATGGAAAGTATAAGACTGAGCAAAAAATAATCTAATTATGTACACAATTTTCAGATTTTCTAACCAAAAAAAAAATTAATTTTTTTTGTGTTGTGAATTCTGAACTGGTCCTTTTAGGTGATCTTATTCATCCCTAATTCTAACATGTTCCTTTCAAAGTTATCTCTACTTGGGGCTTTTGTGAAGATGTCAACTATTTACTTGTCAGTAGCACAAAATTCCATAGTGATCAACCCCATTGCATAGTTATCGCTCAAAAGTGATTCCTAACATCTATGTGCTTAGTTCTCTTGTGATGAACCGGGTTCTTGGTCATACTAATTGCACTAGTGTTATCACAAAAAATGGGGATACAACCAACATCGATTCTAAAGTGCATTAATTGTTGTTTGATCCACAACAATTGAGCACAACATGAAGCAGCAACAACATACTCAACTTCAACAGTAGATAGGGCCACTGAATTTTGCTTTTTGGTGGCCCAAGACACAAGAGATGAGCTAAGAAAGTATGCCATTCTTGAGGTGCTCTTTCTATCCACAAGAAAACCTGCGTAATCAGCATCAATATATCCCACTAGATTGAAATTACTACCTTTTGGATACTAAAGACAAAGATCGGTGGTGCATTTTGGATATCTCAAAATTCTCTTGACAGTAGTCAAGTGAGACTCCTTTGGATTTGCTTGAAATCTTGCACAAAGTCCTACACTAAAAACAATGTCAGGTCTACTAGTAGTGAGATACAACAATGAGCCAATCGTTCTCCTATACAACTTCTGATCAACATATGAACCAGGTTCATCTATATCCACATTTGTAGCTGTTGAAATAGGAGTGTCAATTTCTTTGGAATCTTCTATTTTAAACCTTTTAAGCAGCTCTTTTACATACTTTTGTTGATGGATCATAGTTCATTTGATTTTTGTTTTGATTTGTAAACCTAAAAATAAATTAAGCTCACTCATCATGCTCATTTCAAATTCACTCCCCATTAGTTTAGCAAATTCTTTACTTAACTTATCAGTAGTTTCTCCAAAGATTATATAGCATCAACATATATCTAAACTACCAAGAGATCTTTACCTTTTTCTTTCAAGAACAAAGTAGTGTCAATTTTACCTCTCTTGTAGTCATGCTCAACAAAAACTTTGATAATCTTTCATATCATGCTTTTGGAGCCTGCTTAAGCCCATAAAGTGCCTTGTCAAGCTTGTACACATGATCAGGACACTCCTTGTTTTCAAACCTTGGAGGTTGCTTGACAAAAACTTCCTCCTTTAGATACCCATTGAGGAAGGCACTCTTGACATCCATCTGGTGAAAGGTGAATTCCATGTAAGAAGCAAAGACTATGATGAGTCTTATTGCTTCCAACCTTGAAACTGGAGCAAAGGTTTCATCATAGTCTATGCCCTCCTCCTGACTATATCCTTGAACCACCTATCTTGCTTTGTTCCTTGTAACTGTTCTATATTCATCAAGTTTGTTTCTGAAGACTCATTTTGTGCCAATTACTGATTTGTCCAAGGGTCTTGGTACCAGATGCAAAAATTGATTCCATTCAAATTGGTTGAGTTCATCTTGCATTGCATTTACCCATTATGTATCCTGCAAAGCCTCAACAATATTTTTAGGTTCAATAAGAGATAAGAAAGCATCAGAAGCACAAAGATTCTTTAATGAATATCTGGTTTTGATTTAAGAGGTTGGATCAGTGATTATGTTCTCAATGGGATGAGAAGATACTTGTAAGATTTCACAACCAACTGGTTTCCCCTTGATGTTCCTTCAGTGTTTTGTTATTGTGGAACATGTTCATGGACATGTTCCATTAAGGTTAGGGGATCATTTCCTCTTTGTTTTATTCCCCCTTGTCATGTTTCTCTGGGTGGAAGAACCTAATCCATTACCTGTTCCTTCTTCCAGTGCAACCTCAGTTTGGGATGTGGTTTTATTTAAGTTTCTTACCAGCACAATTGCTTCATCATCATGTTCCTGTCTCGCAGAAAAAATGTTAGTTTCATCAAAATCCACATGAACACTTTCTTTAACACACATAGTTCTTTTATTATAGACCTTATAAGGTTTGCTATGTGAAGAATATCCCAAGAATACTCCCTCATCACTTATGGAATCAAACTTGCCTAGGGAGTCTTTACCATTGTTGTGCACAAAGCACTTGTATCCAACTGTCCTAAGATGGGATATATTTGGTTTTCTCCCTTTAAGTAACTCATAGGGAGTCTTCTCTATAATAGGTCTAGTCATGCACCTATTTATGATGTAGCATGCAGTATTTACAGCTTCTGCCCAGAAGCTATGAGGCGCTTTACTAGAAAGAAGCATAGTTCTAGACATATCTTCAAGTGTCCTATTCTTTCTTTCAACTGATCAATTTTGTTGTGGAGTCCTAGGAGCAGAAAAATTATGATCTATGCCATGCTCATCACAAAATTCAGCAAATTTAGCATTTTCAAATTCAATGCCATGATCAAACCTAATTGATGCAAGTTGATTACCTAGTTGTTTCTGAGTTTTTAAACCAAAGAAGTGAACATGTAAAATGCTTCATCTTTAGATGTTAAAAGTAATTTCCAAGTAAACCTAGAGTAATCATCAACAAACACCATCACATATCTTTTACCACCTCTACTTAATGTTCTCATTGGACTACAAAGATCCATATGGACCAGTTCCATCGTCCTGGTGGTGCTTACCACTTTCTTGCATTTAAAAGAGGAACTCACCTGCTTCCCCCTTGCACAAGCCTCACAAACTTTGTCTTCCTTGAACTTGATGTAAGGCAACCATATCACCAAGTCCTTGGAGACTAATTTGTTGAGTTGACTCAGACTTGCATGTCCAAGTCTCTTGTGCCAAATGAGGGGATCATTATCCAACACACTTAAGCGAGTGAGTTCATTTTCTGAAAGTGTGGGCATATCTGAAATATATATATTGTTCACTCTTTTTCCCTGCAAAACAATCTTGTCAGTGGTAAGATTAATCACAAAACATTTGGTAGGGGTACATGCTAAACCTCTATCACACAGTTGTGATACAGTAATTAGACTGTATTTTAGGCCATCTATCAAGTAGACATTCTCAATAGAGTGAGAATCACTCTTACCTACCTTACCAACCCCAATGATCTCGGCTTTCTTCCCATTTCCAAAGGAGACATTACTTCATCTGAGGTCCTCAAACGAAAGGAATTTGTTCATGCTTCCTGTCATGTGCTTTGAGCAGCCACTATCCATGTTCCATATTTGGCTGCTCCCCTTCACTTGGACCTGCAAAAAGAAATCAGGGGTTAGTATTAGGAACCCAAACTATATTGGGTCCCTTTCTATATGCAAAAGGATGAATCTAATTATTTATAGCCCAACTTGGTAGCCTATTCTTCCATTGAACAAATTCTTTGTTCTTTTGGCTTGCCTTTTCTTTTGCATTGCGTTCACTTTTGTAGTGACCTGTTTTACCACAGTGAGTACAAATCTTGTTCTCAAGAAGTGTAAGGTACTTTCTTTTGGGATCCCATTTAGGTGGCAGATTCCTAAAGCCAAGTCCTCTTCTATTGCTACTATGATGTTCCTGTAGCCATGAAAGTGCATAAGAGACCTGCTCCATTTACACGTTCAGTCAAGTTCATACTTGACCTTGCCTAGATCCTCCTTCAAAATTTTTACCTTTTCATACTTCTTATACGACTCATCTTTTAGTTTACCTACATTTTCTTCTAGAGTGAGTTGTGTGCAATCATCTGTCTTCTTACTTGTTCCCAATTTCAGTTTTAGGTTTTCAAATCTAAGTTCTAGGACATTTGATTCAAAAGCATGAACCCGGTTCTTTAATGCAGCATTTTCACTTACATTCTCACTAACTCTAAGTTCCAGGTTTTTACACTTTTCTTTCAAAATCACACATTCCTTAGACAGTTGTTCCCTTTCATTGTTTATATCCTCAGATTCATCAATGAAATATAGAAGTAACTCATATAGACTTTCTTTAGACAAAAATTTAATATTGTCTTTGAGATGAATTACAGTTACCTCAGATTCCTCATCAGATTCTCCGATGGTCATAATTGCTTGTCCATCTCCTTCTTCATCATCTGAGCCTTCATCTGAACTTTCTCCCCAAGCAGCAACCATAACCTTTGTTGATCCTTTGTTCTTCTGGGGTTGAACCTGTTCCTTCTTCATGTTTCTTCGTTCAGCTCTTTCCTTCTTCCATTCAATTTCCCATTAAGGGCATCTTTTGATGTGGTGATCAGCCTTCCCACACTTGTAGCAACCCTCATTGGTCTATTTTTCAGGAACCCTTGGTTTTCTGTAGCTTCCAATTCTTGAAGGACCCTTTCATCTTATTAGGTACTTCTTGAAGTCCTTTGTGATTATAGCCATTTCATCTTCTTCTAGATCAGAAACTTCAGTGATTATGAGTTCCAGGATCCTTTCCTTCTTGGTTACATCCATCTTCATGGTTTGCCTTCTATATTCATAAGCAGTAAGATTTCCATTTAGCTCATCCAATTTAAGAGTGGCAATATTCTTAGATTCCTGAATGGCATTGATTTTGCTCACCCAAGAGACTGGTAGAACCCTTGTCAAAATCATCTCAACTTTGTCTGCTTCAAGAATAATCCTTTCAAGAGACTTAAGTTTATTTGTCAGTATGGTGAACCTTGTATACATCTCTTGGATTATTTCCCCTTCCTTCATAGTGAAATTCTCATATTGAGAATATAGTAGAGTTCCTCTAGACCTCTTCACTTGAGGTGTTCCTTCATGAGTCATTTGTAAAGTGTCCCAAATTTCCTTAGTAGTGGTACAACTTTGAATTCTGTTGTACTCGTCTGGACTAAGTCCACACAAAATCCATTTCTTGCCCTTAGCATTCTTCTCCCATTTTCTCAAGTCCACAGCAGTGCAGTCAACTCTTGTTTTTGGCACATCTACTCCTTCAATATTTTTCTTCATGGTAGTCGGGGGACCATCAATGACAATGTCCCATAGCTCATAGTCTTCTCCAATGATGTGATCCCTCATCATGTTCTTCCACTAGGAGTAGTATTGGCCATTGAAGAGTGGTGGCCTAACAGGTGACCGTCCTTCTCAGTTTCCAGGTGGTGCACTCATCTTGATCTTCTCCTAAGGTGTTAGCCTCTTCAAGGATAACCCGCTCTAATACCATATGATATTTTTAACTTCAATACCACACAAGAGAGGGGATGGGTGATTTGTGTGGTGTCCAATTTTTCTCCTAAATTGAATATAGAAGGACCGGGTTCTTCTATGTGTTCCTTAACTTACTATTGCTGAAATAGTAAATGAGGAAAGTAAAAAAAAGACAACTATTTTACGTGAGAAACACCTGGCTCAAAAGGTGAAAAAAATCACGACCTTTCAGTAGGATTTTCCCAAACTCTCCACTAAATCACTAAGCCAAAAACTGCATTTACAAAACACTTTTGTAAATCTAGGACTAACTCTAATCCCATTGTAGCAAACAACCTTTAACTGTTGCGATAATTTCAAGTTAACTCTAAATTGAATACTCTGAGTACCTAATACCATTGCCTCTAGATAAAGCTGAAAGTCACAATACGAAAATACCTACTTCAATTGAACTAGAATAAAAGATATACGTTTGGAGCTGGTTCTTCTATCAGGTTCATGTAGCTTCTGGTTTGCACACTTGAATCACACAATAATTGCTTGCAAAATGCCTCGATATTTTTCTCTCAATTCACGTTTAACTTCTGCTTTTTTTTGCGTACCTGTTGAGTGAGAACATCCTGCAATATATAGAGTTAGTAGATGAAGAAATAACTAGAGTTCTACTGTTACTCTTCCTTGGTGGAAGAATTCTAGTTGATCTCAACTTCTAACTCCTTCCTTATCTTAGATAGTGTTCTCTTTGAGTAAGGAGTCATTCTCCATATCAATTATGCAACCTTTTCGATCAGGAGATATCAATTATACCATGTTAAGCTTATCTCCTTCACGTGCATCCAACATGCTTGAATCTGCCCGTGTCTATGCACGCAAGGGATGGACCTGGTTCATGCCTGAGCATCCTTTGTCAATCTTCAAAACTAACCTTAACTAGGGCCAACAAAATTCTAGAGAGCTTACGCTAGGATTGTTATATAGACTCCAATTTTGTTCAATACACTTTTTTTAATTTTTAATAAGATTGTTCAATCATAAGTATTCGTACTGATATTTTCTTCCCAGTCTACTTCTTTAACTATATTTTTGTGTTATTCTTTTCAAATAGTTGTTTGGAACTGATATAAACTAAATTCTTGACTGGTGAAAATGAATCTATGTAGGCATTTGGACATACAAATTGTAATTTTTGAAAAAAGTATTATTTAGAGTTAAGTTGAAAAATGGTATTTGAAATTTGAATTTATGTTTGAACATGTGCAGTTTTGTGCGTGGGGAAAATAAAATTTTCAAAAAATTTGAAAAAGGGGTCGAAAGAATTTTTGGTTTTCGAAAAATTCATTTTAAAAAGTATCCAAAAACTTACAAAATTTCATAGACAAACACGTTTTTGAAAAAAAATTCGGAAAAAAGGAAAAAATAGTTTTGGACAAACAGGTTCTATGACTCCACTTTTAAATATAAGGAATTATCTTCTGTAAATCTGTATTATTATTTTAAAGAAAAAAAAGGTAAAGGAAGTTTCTTGTCTCATGCTACATTAATTCAAACAATCTTGAAATCTTATGTGTTCAAATAAAGCATGTGCAGCTCACGTGTATTTGTTAGTTAGGGTGTTAGTTACAGCTATTAGGTAGTAAATGACAGCTTTCAATGAGTTGTTTTAGTTTGTTAAGTTAATTAGTGGAAGTTGTTAGTTTTGTATAAAAAGGATGTACAATGTTAACGACTAATTTTGAATGAAACAGTTTCCTTCTTCAATACTATGTTTCTCTTTCTCTCTTATGACTCCGTTAATGAGCAAGGTTCAAACATTGCATTTTAGCATGGTATCATAGCAGGAATAATTGATTCTACACATCGCATCTTGCTTCGCATCTCGTTTAGGTCGAAATTCACAAAAAGTCTTCAATTCGATCTATTGTCGTCAAATTGTTCGGAGAAATGGTAGAAACTTTGGTCGACCACACACATCCTTTATACCTGGGTCCATCCGACACTCCAAGCTCAGTTGCTATACCAGTGAAACTCGCTGGATAAGACAATTACGAGCTTTGGAGCAGATCGATGAGGATCACCTCTTTTAGGGAAAATGAAGCTAAGGTTTGTTAATGGCACATGCAAGAAGGATCTGTACAAAACTGCTGAATTGCAGGAACAATGGGAAACTTGCAATGTGGTGGTGCTGTCATGGATCATGAACAATGTGTGTGTAGAACCCCTAGGTGGTGTCGTTTATGCATCATATGCATATCTCGTTTGGAAAGACTTATGAGAGAGATTTGACAAGGTCAATCGAGTGAGGATTTTTCAGTTGCATCATGAAATTGGAGCATTATCACAAGGAACTAGCTCAATTTCAGTTTACCTTTGGAAATTAAAGGAGTTTTGGCATGAATATGATGTTTTAGCCCCATTCTCTAACCGTGGTTGCCCAAAATCAAAGGAGAATATGGCAATGATGCACCATCAATGAGTAATGCAATTCCTAAGTGGCTTAAATTATTCGTATGATCAAGCATACAAACAAATCATGATGAAGACAACTGCACCAAATCTCAATCAAGATTATGCTATGATTATACAAGATGAGAGTCAACAAACAGTTGGTGCTATTATTGGTGACTGATAAGGCTGATGCTATGGCAATGCAAGCAGGAAGAGGTAGAGGTTTTTGAGGAAGGAAGCAATTTATGCAATGTGAGCACTGTCTCATGAGGAACCATACCAAATAAAATTGCAACAAACTCATTGGCAATACATCTTATTTTGTTCAAAGGAAGAAAACTGGTGCTGGAACTCAAAATTATGGTCGAGGAAAACCAGACAACTGGAAAATAGAGTCACTTGCTGTTGTGAATCATGCAGATGTAGGCTCATCCTCTCAAGCAGCTGAAGGTGGACAACTCATGAAGCCGGCTGACAGAGGACATTACTTCACTGATGATCAATATAGCCAAATACTCAGCCTTCTCAGCAAGGATTCTGGAGAATGTCAAGCAAGTAAAATAGGTAAGATCACTAGCCTAATGTCTAAATTTGATCAAAGGGACAGAGATTGGATTGTAGACTCAGGAGCAACTCATCACATTGCTTCTAGTATAGAATTACTTGACAATACCAAGAGCACATATAGGTTCACCAGAGATAAAGTACACTTACCTAAAGGAGAGAAAGCTCATATTAATCACATTGGTAACACTGAACTATTTGACAAGGAATTAATGAGAGATGTGATTTAAGTACCTAACTTTAGGTTCAACCTATTATAAGTTTCAAAGCTAACCAAGGCATTATCTTGCAATGTCAATTTCTTACCGGACTTCTGCGTATTTCAGGATCTTTGGAGTGGTAAGGTGAAGGGGATTGGTAAACAAAATGGAGGTTTTTATGTGCTCAAAAGTAGTAGATTGGCTAACAAAATAAAGGCAATAAATGCAATAAGCAGAGTAGTTGAAGGAGACAGCAGCCTGTGGCATAAGAGACTAGGTCATCCTTCACTATCTGTCATGAAGAACATGAGAACCTTACATGTTGATACTAGTAGTAAAGCACAAAATACCTGTTTTGTTTATTCATTAGCAAAGCAGACAAGTTTGAAGTTTCCTCTTAGTGAATCTAGATCTAATTTCTATTTCACCTTGTACACATGGACTTATGGGGACCTTATAAAATTCCAACTTTTGATAGAAAGCATTAGTTCCTTACAATTATGGATGATCACTCTAGATACACATGGATATATTTTTTACAACTAAAATATGGAGTTATAGTTGTGATGAAACAATTTTTAACCATAGTTCAGAACCAGTTTGGAACTTCAGTCAAGCTTATTGGGTCAGATAATGGGACTGAGTTTTTCAACACTCAGTGTACAGAACTGCTAAATAATCTTGGTATAATGCATCAAAGCAGTTGTGCCTATACCCCTCAGCAGAATGGCAGAGTTGAGAGGAAACATAGGCATATTTTGGACACTTCTAGAGCATTGAAGATTGAAGGATCATTACCTATCAAGTATTGGGGCATTTGTGTGAAAAATGCAGTGTACTTGATCAATAGAATGCCTTCTAGTGTTCTAGGGGAAAAGACACCCTTTGAACTAATGTACCATAAGAAGGAATCATTGATGCTTGTCGCACCCCCCTTTTTCCTCTCCTTTCGGATCAGTCAGGGTTTTTGACATTATTGGGACAACTCGTTTCCTTTTGGGGAAGGGGTAAGGAATTGAAGAGTCGCCACCTAACTAATTAAGGTGCATTAGAGCACCTACTAAGAGTCATTTACAAACATAGATTGGATAACCAGAGATAGGGTAAGGGCTTGAAATTACTTCAAAGGGAAGGTGTTAGTCACCCCTCGAAGTCCACAATTGTGGTTCCCGGCCAAACAAACTTTGTGAATTTTAAAACAGGTTACACATAAGCAACAAAATCACATAGGTAAATAAAGGTTTTTTGAGAAGATTCACAGTCTAAGCACACATATGTGCTAAAAATTAAAAGGTTTAGAGTCTAGGCACACATATAAGGTCTTGAAAGAGTTATGACCTAAACACACATATGTAAGGGATAGGGGGTCCTAGGTTGTTTATCCTGTAGGATCACATCAGTGCAATGCCCGGTAATCACTCCTCAATGAGGGGCTACACGTTGCATTAACGCACTGGATGTCATATCCATGTCTACCCTTCCCCACCCTTTAGCGGTTATTAAGTGAGTTTATTTAACGACCTCTATGCATGTTGTTACCCGCCCCTCCTTAATGGTCATGGAAGAGATTGGGACCCCTACTTAAAGGCAGTTCTAAACAGACCCCTAAGGTTGAAAGGAGAAAATACTAGGCGACATGCAAGAATAGATAGGACTTTAACATATAAAATAGAAAGAAGCAATTTAAGAGGCTCTGGTTTACCTCCACAGATATATCATGTAAACAACACGTCTCAAACACGAACAAGGGCAGTATTATTAGGCAGGATCCTAAAACATGATGTCTAGGTGAGTATCAGAATACAAGAGATATGCAGATTTATTTTATAAACCCAGAAGCAAGGGCCCTAATCAGTTTGCCTACTGATTTTAAGCCAGTTAACCGTTAAGCAGTAAACACAAACGCAACAGTTTTTCAGTTTTATTAAAAGTTGGTTACTTAAGGCTTGCCTAGGCGTGGAGGGGAATGCACAATAGTTACCAGAATTATTAAAACAGTTTTGAAGTTGTTTTACCTAAAGCATGTTGTTCTAAGTGTTGCAAAGACACAGGGGTTATTACCAGTTTTACTAGCACAGGATAGTCATATGTGAGACTGTCTTATGTCCTTTTTCATGCATCAGTAACTTAGCTAGGTGTGACTTAGTGAGATCCTAAAACAGGGTATCTAATATGAACATTATAAGATGCAGAATTATTTATATGCTAAATTCCTAAAAAAAGCATGATTTTTAGATGCACATAAAGTTAAAGCATGATTTCAGAATATGCAGTAGCAACAGTTTTCATGTTAATGTTGTTATTTAGCCAAGAAGCAGGATTTCTAACTGATGAAAATAATGTAAAATGAGATGCTGAAACAGTATACATGAAACTTAAGAGCATGGTATCGAATGTATGATATGCTTTGCATGTATTGGTCCTAAACATGGATTCTAATGCACATATAGGAAATGTAAACCTAAGGCATGATTTATACCCATTGATATTGATAATAGATATAACTACCCTACCCTTTTCACTATCAATCTCACTATCAATCCCCAATATTCATTTACATCAATTATTACAAACCAATGTGAATGAATTACATACGTGGATAAAGAAAAATAAGAAGTTACACTATGGGGAGCCTGAAAACAGGACCAGATTCTCAAAATATCAAATGCCCAAATGCTTCATAGCCTTTCTCATATTCAGGTGTGTTAGAGTTCCCTACGGACCTCAAGGGATCCCGGGCAGTGCTCACACCCAGATTTCACAACCATAAATGAGTAAGTGCAGTGTGGAAGAGCCAGCTCTAATGCATCAGAGTTCAGAGGGATCTCATAGGGATCCCCAAGCAGTCACACATTAGAGGGGCATAACTTAAGGACCTAAGAATAGAGTGAGAGTGCTTGATATAGTTTTGAAAAGGTTTTAGTAAGAAAACAGTGTTAAAAAAGAATTGCTTGAAACAATTTTGTGAAATAAAAGAGGGAATCATTCAGTAAAACAACTTTTGAAAAGAGAGGGTTATATAATTAAACATCAACATATCAAACATAGAGCCAAAACCAAACAGAACCAAAACAGGAAGAACAAATCTACACACAGGGGTGATGGGGGTTGGGGACACATAGAGCACGTGTAGTGCACACATAGTTACAGGAGCATGAAAATTCTTAGAGGGTGTTAGGGAATCAACATATCATGAATCTCAGAACCAACACAGGATCAGACAACTTAGGATAGCTAACTGCTTTGCACAAAAGGGTTCATGATGAAAATCAGGGAAAACATAAGTAAGGTAAAGTCACACTGGGGTATACTACCAAGGGGGTTGGACATATTCAGAAGCATGCTGATAAAGCAGTAAAGTAGACATATTAGTTGCAGGTTGAACAACAAAAACCACAGATAAAAATATATTAGAAACATGATAAACTGAAGTGGTAAAAGAAACATATTGGTTTGGGACTTGAATTGAAATCAGAACATACCAGTGAAGAAGACACTAAACACAAAAGCGATGGGACAGGAGAGCACAATAGTTAGCCTTGACTTGCAGCCGGCTAACTCAGAATAATATTAAGTAACACAGAAAGAGAGCAGAAAGCTTTGAGTGTGAGAGATAGAGTTTGAACTAGTGTGTTCATGTGTAGTAGACTATTGTGTGTCTGAGAGGTAAAAAATACGAGTGTATATATAGTAGTTTAAGAGTAGAACAAAATAAGGTAAAGGGATCAGAAATCAACCAATTAGGGAAATCACAGGATTCAATCACGTAAAGGAGTTCAGAATAGACTCCTTTAATTAAAGGAAATTAGCCAAACGATAATAATAGGGGTTAATTAAGGCAAGAAGTTTAAACCTAAGGGAGTTCAGAATAGACTCCTCGACCAAACGGTAATACAAGGGCGTAATTAAGGAAAGAACCCCAATCGTGCCATGTAAAGAACCAGAAAAGGACCAAATTAAGGTCATAAACAAGGAAACAATCAAGAATTACACACATGAATCTCTAACAGAGTGAATCAATCAGCAAAAACTTTTAAAATAACACTGATTTCTAGAAAGAATTACTCAACTTCTACAAACAGAAATTGAACTAAGTAAACCTCATAAAAATATAGATTCGGACCCTAATAAAGATTAATTAGGGAAAACCCACAGAGTAATGGATTTGACAAAGAAAACATGCTTAGGTAAAAATAGAGCAAAGTAATATGACTGTTAACACGAAAAGTACCCAGAATCGAAGCAGAGTTTAGAAAAAATCAGAGTATCGCACAAAATCAACCATGTTTAAGTATTTCTTTGCACAAATCAGTCACAAAGATGAAAGAAAATCGATTAAACACTTAGAAGTCAGAAAGACCTTTACAAAACAGTTTTAGGATGAACCCTAGTTTAGGGAAAATCGGAACAATCATTTAAAACCAGAAGTTTTCAAAGAAAATATGTAATAATGCTTTTCCCTTCAGATCTATACCGATCTGGAAAGGATCGAAGATAATAGACTAGGGTTTCTTTAGAAAACATAGCAGAGATTAGAACATAGGTTTAGAAACCATAGATTCGTAACAAAAACAAGTCGAGATCATTACTTACAAACGAAAAGTGGCCTGGGACAGGTCGGTAAACACAGATTCAAACCAGAACCGGTCAGAATCCTTTGAAACCCTTTCAAGGATTCATAAAATCGAAGATCCACGGAGCATAGAAGTCCAGGACTGGCCGGAGAATGCATAGAAACAACATAGGGTGGAGTTTATGCCGGTGACGGCGCATGAGAGCTAGGGTTTGGTTGAGAGTATTTGAGAGAGAAGGGGAAGGGGTGACGGCGGGTGAGTGTGAGGGAAATGAGTGGTTTGGTGTGTAGTCTCTTAGGTTAATTAAGGTAAGAATTAACCTGGACCATTGATAAAAAATGATCAACGTCCAGGATTTGGGCGGAATTGGGTTAGGTATATTTAGGAATTGGGATTGGGTCTGTTGGGCTAGCATAATTAGGTGTTTTGGGCTGATTTCAATAGGTAAGAATCAAAAAATAGAATAGGCTATTTGACAAATACCCGATCTAAATTAATTAAAATAATTTATAAAATAACTAATAATCATAAAAATGAATTTCATGCATAGAAAATAGTTTTAAAAAGATTATTTAGTATTAAAATACAAAATGATTAAATTTTGGTAAAAAAAGGGTAAAGAATTATATGATTGGGCTATAATTGCAAAGTTACTGTAATTATAGCCAAAAGGTGCCAATTTGGCTAATTATGAAATAATTTAGTCTTAATGGGGCCATAAACAATAAATAAAATCAAAAAATACTTTTGAAATCATTTGTGATGTAATTTGTAATTATTTATTAGAAATAAAATGCTGGGTAAGTTAATAAAAATATCGGAAAATTATGGAAAATGCCAATTGCTATTAATGCATGATTTTGAAAGTATATATGCAATTTTAAAATATTTTTCGGACAAATTGGGTATCAATAATGCTTTTGAGAGTACTAGGATGTTTGTGATTTGCAACAGTCTTGCCCAAGAGAGATAAGTTTCAGAAAAGATGTCTATCTTCATGGGGTATTCAGATACACAAAAGGGGTATATACTCCTAAACCTAAAAATCAAACAATTTTCACATGTGGAGATGTGATATTCAAGGAGTCAATGATTCCTTTTGCTCTTGAAAATAGTGGTACTTGGCCACAGATTGCAGACACTGATCAGAAGTTGAATTCACATATGTGGTTTCCGTTATACATTGACCCTGTGCAACTGAGATCTGTAGCTGAAACTCAACATATGTCAGCTGAAGGAGAAGAGTCAATTCATCATGATGAAGCAACTGATTTGTAGACTCATGAGTTGCAAGACACATCAGTGAATGAGAAGGCTAGAAAAAAAAGTAATGTCTCATCTGCAGCTTAAGGAAATAAAGAACATCAAGGAAGTCTACAACAAAATACAAGTGGGAAACATATTCTGGAGAATGATAATGCAAATGCAGAACCACAATGTGGTAGAAAATCTAGCAGACAAACCGATGAGCTTATTTGGATGAAAGATTATGTCATCAGTAAGAAGGTGAATTCCTGCAACTATCCACTCTCAAACTATTTGTCCTATAAAAAGACTACTCCTAGATATCAATGCTATCTATCAATTTCTCAACTTGTAGAGCCACAAACATTCGAGGAAGCAGTAGAAGACAGTAGATGGGTGGAAGCAATGAAACAGGAGATCAAGGCCTTGGAAGTCAAATAATGACTTACCAAAAGGAAAGAATACAGTGGGCTCAAAATGGGTGTATAGGATCAAGTACAAGTCAAATAATGAAGTTGAAAGATTCAAGGCCAGGTTGGTTGCAAAATGATATAGTCAAATAGAAGGGCTAGACTATCATGACACCTTCTCACCATTGGCCTAAATGGTCATTGTGAGATCTTTGATAGCACTAGCAGCTTCAAGGGGATGGAATTTATTTCAAATGGACGTGTACAATGATTTTTTACAGGGTGACTTATTTGAGGAAATGTACATGGAGTTACTAGAGAGGTTCAGGAAGTAGGGCGAAAAAAAGGTTTGCAAGTTATTGAAGTTTTGTATGGGCTCAAACAAGCCTCGAGGCAGTGGAATATCAAATTCAATGAGGCATTATCGAGTGCATGCTTAGTTCAAAGCTATCATGATTATTCATTGTTTTATTTAAGGAAGCAGGATAATCTTGTGATTGTATTAGTGTATGAAAATGATCTTCTAATCACAGGAAATAATGCAGAGTTAATTGGACATGCCAAAGACATACTACATCAGCAATTTAGAGTGAAGGACTTAGAAGAACTCAAATATTCCTAGGTATTGAAGTTTTGAGATCCAAGACTAGAATTCTAATAAAAAAAAGAAAGTATATACTAGAGTTAATCTCAGAGTTAGGGCTGAGTGGATGATCTGGTCCGAGCCTACAGTACTATTGAGTAGCGAGGTTGGTCGATGTAACTTTAACTCAACTAGGTCAGGATCGAATCCACAGGGAGTTAATGTTTGGAATTAGGTTTATATCTAAGGAAGATGCAGGTTTTGAATCTAATTATACTTCCACAAGTTTGGATTTGATTTCTACTTCTAACTTTACTCTAAATATTGCATTATTTGAAACTAAGGACAATTTTGTTGTTGTTGTTTTTCAAGTATTTAAAAGAGACTAGGGTAGTGAATTCTACCTAGGTGGATATCTAAGGGGTAGAAAATATAGGGAAAGCTTGATTAGTTGGGATTGTAATATAGCTATCACACTTAGGTATATACCTCTCGGTAGTTTGAGTGATTTTGCCCAATTTGGCTTTCTCAAGTCCAAATGGGTATTCATGCAAATCAAGTGATATTAGCTCAAGTCGGGTGTTACTATATCTAGGTTTAACCCTTTAATTGGGGCTATCAATTTCTTGAGTTCACCCCAATTCTTTGTTAGCCTAGATTTCCTAGACTTAGTCCCTCTTTCTCAAGTAGAGACTAAGTCATAAAGGCATGCATCAATGCTTGCAACCATTAATTCTTGAGTTCTAGCAAGAACTAGGCTAAATATCACTAACCCATTCACATTCAAGCCCTAAAATAAAATACCCATTAAATACCCACACTAGGGTCAGGTCACAACCCTAGCTATGGGTTTAGCTTCTCATGAAATGACGGGGCCTCTTGTCAGCCCCCTGACCACCACCCTGTGACATAATCATCTCAATCCTCCTAGCCACATTGGCCGCATCATGGAACGATATATCTGTACCTGACTCTCTAGCCATCTAAAGTCTGATAGGCTGGGCCAATCCCTCGATAAACCTCTGAACCCTCTCCCAATAGTGGGAAGTATCATAAGAGCATGTCGGGCTAGAGTGATGAACCCGATCTTGTACTGAGTGATGGACATGGACCCCTGCTGGAGACGCTCAAACTGCTTCTGAAGGTCCTCTCTCTAAGTCATGGGAAGGAACTTCCCTAAAAATACCTCTGAGAACTGAGTCCAAGTCAAAGGTGTAGATCCAACTAGTCTGGCTAAGAAATAGTCTCTCCACCAACTCTTGGTTGCGCCAGGTAACCGAAAAGTAGCGAAGTCAACTCCGTTGGACTCCACTATGCCCATATTCTGAAGAACCTCATGATAGCTGTCCAAATAATCTTGGGGGTCCTCTAATGGTGAAAAAGTAAAAGTAGCAGTGAATAACTTAGTGAACCTGTTCAGTCTCCACAAAGCATCCGCTGACATAGCTGCTCCCTCTGCTACCGGTGTTGCAGTACCCGTCTGAGCTACTCCAGCTGGCTGAGGTGTTGGAGTCTGAAACTGTGGAGCTAGATGCTCTGTCACGCGGGCGGCAGGAGTCTTGGCACCTCCCCCAGCTTGAGAGATGGCGGGTGCTGTAGGAAGAAAACCCGCTTGTGCTACACTCTCCATGAGCCCGACTAGACGAACAAGGGCGTCCTGAAGCATTGGGGTAGAAATAAAGCCCTCTGGGACCTGAGCTGGGCCAACTAGGACTGCCAGAACTGGGACCTCCTCGTCAGACTCGACCTGAGGGTCCTCCACTGGGGCTGCTGCCCTAGGCTGAGCCCGACCCTGGCCTCAGCCTCTAGCACAGCCTCTTCCTCGACCTCGACCCCAGGTAGAAGCCATAGTAGGAGTGTCAGGTTGCTAAGTTGAACCAAGGGCAGCACGCGTCCTCGCCATCTGCGAAATAATAGAATAGAAGCTCAATCGGTAGTCAGAATTCATAGCGCACGATAGAGAAGAAATGAAATATGGAGTCATCCTAACTGCGCAGCCTCTGGGGGATAAATACAAACGTCTTCGTACCGATCCCTCAAACTCTACCAAGTTGTTCGTGAGTTGTGAGACCTTAGTAACCTAGTGCTCTGATACAACTTGTCACGCCCCGAAACCCCACCATCGGGCCGTGATGGCGTCTAATGTTGAACCCGCTAGACAATTCAACGTGTATAGATAAACTAGTATATCAACATCAATTTACAAGGACAAACTAAACGGCTCACAATTTAATAGCGGAAATAAATATGGTTTCAAGCTAAATAATGACAACATAGTACAACAACGCGTAAATTTTTCCCAAAACCTGGAGTCACAAACTCACGAACTGTCTGTAAGAGTGCTAAATACAAGTATGAAAAGAGAATACATAGCTGTCTCTGAAACTAGAGGAAAAACAAGGCAGAAGTGAAGACAAAGGGATGTAAGAGACGCCAAGGCCCACGAATGCAAGCGGGTATACCTTGAAGCCTCTAGGATAAGCTGGAAGACACTCCCACTAATGATGTCCTCCAGGTCCGGCTGTGTAATCAGCACAACATAAAGAAGTGCGAGTGTAGCATCAATACAACCGATCCCATGTACTGAGTAAGTGCCGATCCTAACCTCGATGAAGTAGTGACGAGGCTAAGACATGACAACAAAATTTACCTGTGCAGTTCAATAGTATAGCAGAAACTAAAAAAGAATACAATTACGGGGAGAACATGCTAGGGGTAAGGATAGCAAATACTGAAGTGACAGAAACAAAAACAACAGTCGGAAATACCTGAAAATAATAACGGGAATTGACAACACAGATTAAACAGTGAAAGATATGGCACGGCATGTCCCCTCGTGCATAATAATAATAAAAAACATGGCACGGAATGTCCCCTCGTGCATAATAATATAAAACATGGCACAAAATGTCCTCTCGTGCATAATCAATATAAAACATGGCACGGAATGTCCCCTCGTGCATAATAATATAAAACATGGCACAAAATGTCCTCTCGTGCATAATCAATATAAAACATGGCACGGAATGTCCCCTCGTGCATAATAATATAAAACATGGCATGACATCACCCTTCGTGCTTAACACTCTTCCTCACCCAAACAACAACCATAAACAAGGGCAAGGAAATAAACAGAGAGAAAAAAAAAGTGGAAATCCCAGCAAGGGAACATCAATTAAAAAATTAAATCCCGGCAAGGGAACATCAATTAAACATTTAAATCCCAGCAAGGGAACTATACAACGATGACCCAGCAAGGGTATATTTCAATAACTCTTCCTCTTTCTTTCACTTTCATTTCCATGATTTATTCTATTACTTGAGCCAATGCTCCAAAGAATGTAATTACCTCATATTTCTTCATTATTCGTTTCACAATTTGAGCCAATTCTCCAAAGCATGTAATTATCTCATAATCCTTCATCATTCGTTTTACAATTTGAGCCAATGCTCCAAAGAATGTAATTACCTCATATTTCTTCATTATTCGTTTCACAATTTGAGCCAATTCTCCAAAGCATGTAATTATCTCATATTCCTTCATCATTCGTTTTACAATTTGAGTCAATGCTCCAAAGAGTGTAATTACCTCATATTTCTTCATTATTCGTTTCACAATTTGAGCCAATGCTCCAAAAGAATGTAATTACCTCATATTCCTTCACATGCCCTTTACATCATATAGAAATCATCAATTAGGCATAGAAATTACAACAAAGTCAGAATATTCATAATATAGGGACTCACGGTCATGCTAGNTTCATGCTAGACACCAATGTATAGACACTCGTCACCATGCCTATACATCGTATTTTACAATTAGCAAATAGCAAATGATACTCAACTCCTATTCCCTCAAGCTAAGGTTAGACCAAACACTTACCTCGGGTCCAAAATATAGCAATCAACCCTCTAACACCGCCTTTCCTTTAGAATTCAACTCCGGAATGGTATTATCTAGGCTTAATCAACTAAAGTATATCAATAAGGATTCAATAATTCAATTACATTGCTTAATTACCCATTTCCATGCATTCTTCCAAAATCAAAAATTCGACCCCGAGCCCGCTTGGTCCAAACACGAGGCTCGGACCAAAACCACGTCACCCATTCACCCACGATCCCGAATACATAATTTTTTTTCAAATTCGACCCCAAAACGAGGTCTAGATCAAGATAATTCAAAAGGGCCTAACTCTACCCAAATTCCCAATTTTCTACTCTAATTTGCATGTTTTAGGCTTAGGAATTCATGAGATATAGATGAAAAATGAAGGAAACGAGTTAAAATTTACCAACCCAAGAAGTTTTTGTGAAGGATGGATTCAATGGATGCCTAAGGACCTTGGAGAAGATGAATTTTCTGAAAACTTATGAAATATCCCGAAGCTACTGTTCTGGAAATATTTATATACCACTGGACAAAATTTCCCTTCACGTTCGCGGAAGGTAGGTCGCGTTCGCGAAGGGTAGACTGGACAGACCATCGTGTTCGTGTATGGGTGAATGCAAACGCGAAGATTAAAGAGGCTGGGGTCCAGAAATTGGCCTACGCGAACGCGTGGGACACCACGCGAACGCGATGTAGAACACCTGCAAAGCTACGGGAACGCGGTCAAGTGTACGCGAACGTGAAGAGGAAAAGAGGGCTAAGCCCTCAGGGTGAAATAACCCTACGCGTTCGCGAGTGAATGGATGTGAACGCGATGAAGGAATAGCTTAAAGCTTCGCGAACGCGGAAGAGGCGTCGTGCACGCGAAGAACAACTGAACCTGCAACTGCTGAAGCCAAAAACCAACAATCTTCCTAGGCTCTAAATCACTCCGAGACACCTCCGAAACACTCCCGAGCACTCGGGGCTCCTAACAAATCACATGCACTAACTCAACAACATCCTACGAACTTAACTCTGCGATCAAATCGCCAATATAACATCAAAAACAACGAACCAAACCTCAAAATCACAAGTTTTTCTTCAAACTTCATAAACTTTCAAATTTAGAGTTTTAAGTCCGAAACACGTCAAACGACGTCCAATTTCAACCAAACTTCACAGAAATATTTTAAACCACATATAAGACCTGTACCGGGCGCCGAAACCAAAATGCGGGCCTGATACCAACACATTCTAACCAATTTCCATTTCACTTTTCTTTATAAATTTCAGAAAAACAATTTCACTCAAAAATTCATTTCTCGGGCTTGGGACCTCGGAATTCGATTCCGGGCATACGCCCAAGTCCCATATTTTCCTATGGACCCTTCGGGACCATCAAATCACAAGTCCGGGTCGTTTACTCAGAATGTTCACCGGAGTTAAATTTATTAATTTTAATATCAAAATCTTAGTATTTTCACAGAATTTCATATTTAAGCTGTCCGGTTACGCGCCCAGACTGTGCACGCAAATCGAGGCAACTACAGATGAGGTTTTCAAGGCCTCAAAAATACGAAATGGGTAATAAAATAGGTGATGACCCCTTTTGGTCGTCACAATGAACTTCTCTTTATGTCTCGTTATCAAACACATGCAGTTATTGAATCATGCCAAAATGAAGAAAGGTTTAGCCTTAACATTCCTCGAGTAGGGAAAAATTCGTATGATATTCTTGGAAAAAGTTGCACTGTACTCCCTTATAATCACAAAACCTCACGTTGCTTAAGACACAATCTTGTATGAATTGTTGGATAACTCACGTTACTATTTCATAAGTTCTTATATGAACTTGATTCAGCATCCTTCATCACCTTGTAGAGATACAAAGTGAGTTTAGAAAGGTTTTTAAGACTTTAGTTGTGAGCCCCACATGGCATGATGATTTGGCCACTAACTTCTCTTAGAAAGTGCCACCTTACTATGTAATATAAGAGTTATAATTTGGGTCTTGATCCTTGTTCCAATTGTTTCCATACTGGCTTAATTAATCTTACCCAAATATTATAATTAATTAACCACTAATCTCTTGATTAACTTAATAATCTCCTACTATCCAATAATTTATCAATTACCCATATTATTAGGAATTATCTCAAATTACTTAAAATATCACTCACTTTTAATACATTTCATACATCTTACTATCATGGTCATATGGTACCTTGTATGAAATTAGTCCGTAAATACCGGGTATTATAGCTCAGACCGTATTTTATCCCAAATTATCATATTTCGACGAGACTTATTTTCTTCGATTTTCTAACTCTCTCACCTTCACGAATTTACTTATCACTTTCTTAAAATAGCATAATGCTTACAATCTCAAAAAAATCTCATTCCTGAACTTATGATAAAACTTTAATGTACAATAATGCGGGATATAACATCTCCTTTCCGAGCTTTCATCAATTTACTTATGGCGTATTTTCACGTACGAACACATGAAGTGTAACATCATTCCCCCCTTTGGAACATTCATCCTTGAATGTTAGCTGATGCACTTATCATTTTCATAACCTATGTCTTCCGAATACTTTAGTACTCTCCCTCCCATCTAGGCAATTTTTCTGTGAATAAATCCAAAGGCCAACGCTTTCCCCCCTTTAGGCCTCTTTCTCACACCATGACTTGTAGTCGGAATCCTTCCAATCTCTTAAGGTTTCTAACTTCTATCATGAAACTTGTACGACTCTAAACTTGTATGTGCGCCTATGCGACGCTTCTCTCCTCTTTCCTCCAGCTATTGGCCAATCTCTAAGCCTTACTTTGAACATATACAAAATTATGTCAAGTTGTCCCTCTGGGCGTCATTAACTTTACTACATCTAAGCAGACCATACTATACCATAACTCTTACTTTGATTTATTGTTATTGAGTTGTGCGACCAAACTCCAGGTTACTCTTGTGGCTTATCCTATATGCATAAAGATAAGTCTTTTAATGCTTCTTCTTTACTGTTAATCTTAAGACTTATGGCCTAATCTTATCCTGTACTTTGTATCCTTTATCCATCAATTGTAAATTTACCTCAATGTTGATCTACAATCTTCTATTAAGAACTTGAAACTTCTTACGTAATATATTGTCACTAGGGCATACGTCTCATTGGGGAAAATCTGAAGTGATTAGACTGATCCGACTAGGGGCGATACCATGCTTCCATAACCATATTTCATAGTATACCAATGTGATTTACCTTACATGGGTATTTTAATCCTGTAAAATTCATGAAATCAATACTCAATCGAAGGACCAAACATCATCCTTCATCTATCACCATTATACCCTCATTCTACTACCATGGTAGCATTCCATCTCTTCTAAATGTTTCTAGTCTTAGACACCTTTAAGTTCATTCAAGCTATACTGAGTTTTCTATAACATAGAGAAATCATTATCTCTCTTGTTTTCATGGGTTTAATCCTGAGGACTTATACATTTCTTGTCACCTCTTCACTCGCGCTTTCTTATCCTTACTCCTGTAATAAGACCTTGTCGCTTTTTTATAATTTAGTTTGCGACCTATACATATCTATTTATACTACTCGCAACATTCCTTTAACTTGCTTGCACCATAGATTTCCTTGTGTTATTCTGAGACATCAAGCGAGATATTACATCGTCTCTAACTCTTCTTTACTCTCTTGGCTTGATCTTTCGGTACCTAGAAACCATAGGCTGGAAGATATTCTACTGAAGACGCTGCTATCATTCCTGGATACTGAATCCCCGCGCTTCTAGCCTTCTATCCGAAGTATGGACTATTCACAACCCTCTATACTTGAGTATCTTGTACGTTGTTCACCTTTACCTTACTTACCTTAAAGTATCGCTTCACATCTTCTATCTTGTTCATGACCTCCCTTCCACATAGGTATAATTCACATCCACAACTTGAAGCTCTATTATAATACTTGAACCTCTGGTGGGAGCTTCATACTAACTTCTTATGAGGCCGGTACTTCTTTTAACTGGCTTTATCGAAGGGAAGTTATAGAATATGGTTGTTGTACTTTCTCTCTTGTACCTCTGATATTAAGAGTGATCATGCAATGTTCTCAATCACTTTGTCCATAATTTTCTGAGCTAAATAACCAAACTCCTAATTTACTTAGTTGATGTAACTCTTTAGTTTCCTCTTTCCTCTGATCAACCTTTATGTAGGCTTAAGCTATCTTCCGATCTGCTACTCATGGTGTTAGTTATTACTTTTAGCCTTTCATGGGCGATATAGAGTATCCATGATACAAACCTTTAATAATTCAATCCTTTGTCTATGTCCTGGGCTTAATTCTTTCTTTTAACTTATACCGGAATCTTCTACGATTGTATGATTGTCAACATATATGCTGCATTGGATAATACTCCTCACTCTTAAGTGCGTTCATAATTTAACCAACTCTAGATCATTGATCGAATAATTCCTTTCGTTCCTTCTCAGCTTTCTTTAACTGTAAGTTATTACATTTCATGGTCTTTCTGCCCCATTGTTGCATGGATACATAGCTTACCTTAGTGCCCACACATATTGGAAGTCTTTTCAACTCATATGATCTTGAATATCACTTTTGATTTTTCTCCCCGTTCATTAGCCACTGTAGGTGCCACATTCTTATGGAGTACATACAATGTTGTTGTGAGACTGTTGTTATAATACCATTACCTCTATAGATTACTAAGCTTAGGTTGAAGCCTTCTTCCTAATTTCCTTAGCAAATCTTTTGTTGTAGTACTTAGGGAGGACCCTCTGATTCTTGCATGGCTGCGAGCTTACTAGATCTTTTATCCGGCAAAATTTTTGATGTTCTTCCTCGCCTATAATTATCTGTAGTTACTTATCTCCACGCCCTTGTTCTTATACGGTTGATTCTAAAAGGATATTTTGATTATCTTCCCAGTGGCACTCCCTATATCTCCGTATCACTTATACGGTACCTTTACTACCCCAACTCCTATCTTAATATTTCTCAAGGTTACGATGTCATATCTACGAGACTGAATGCCTCATGTTGGGTTTCACTATGTTTATCTTGCACGATCTATTGATTTGTCTGTATTCTCTTGTTTAGCCATAACTAGGATTTTCCTGAATCAACTACTGACTACTCGTTGGCCCATTCTCATATCAGTTTTCCGCGTAATCATTCTCGGGTTATTTCTTTTGTCTTAACTTACCTCTCGCGCTGGATCCTTATTTATCAAAAACATCACGGGCCGGAACCCTTACTTCCTCTCCTTGATGTCGTGTTTGCATAATATTCTGGAATCGTAACATATCTGTAGGATTTAAATAAGTAAAATATTATTCCTTTCTCATTTTTATTGCATTCTTCTTTTACCATTCCATAGTCACTATAATCACTTAATTTCGACTTAATGCCACATCACTCTTTATTCCCCCTTTAGGGGAGTACTAAGAGTTGGAGCCACGGGGATCTACCTATAGATGTTTTACCTTTTCATCTTTGGCGTCAATTCACATCATCGATGACTCTTACTCGCCTTGCGGTAATCCTTCTGTACTAAGGATAACGAAATTCCTTACTCGCGAGGGTGACACTTAGTATAACTGGCACATACAATATCTTAAACTTAACTTTGTTCACATTGCTTGCTTTAGGGAAGCGTCTTCCTGAATGAAAATTCTCTGAATTTCTCATGAATCCTCTTCCGTTTTCCATTATATTATCGCCGGAACAAAATATGAAATTCCCACCATACCGACTATTATCAAATCACTCGAATCCCTAGTTTATGTTTAGTTTATATTGTTCATCAATCCATACTGATTTTTATTATTCTGAGGTCTAATTTTTTTCTTTATGGTATTTTCGTCAGAGTCACAAACTTATTTCTCAACAGGATATGACTTTATGGCCTATACTCTTTTGTTTTCTCAAGGCCTGTCACCTCTCGTCTTTTCCTTCACTTGATCATACACTCTGTAATACTGTCATCTTTTTTATCTGTAACGACCCGACCGGTCGTTTTGAGCTCTAGCGCGTTGTTTAGCAGTTTGAGGTCATGAGTAGCTTTATTTCAAGTATTATGACTTGTAGGTATGGTCGGAACTGAATTTCAGGAAGTTTGGAGTCAATTTAGGAAGAAAATTCTCAATTTAGGAAGCCTTAAGTCGGAAGAATCAACTAAGATTGGAATTTTGAGTAAACGACCTCCGAATCAGGATTTGAAGGTTCCAGCAGGTTTGTATGATGATTTCCTAATTGGGCGTAGGTGGGGATCGGGCTTCGGATAACCCGGGAGCGTTTCAGCGCATATTATGGAAGATAGCATTTTAGAAGAATTTCATAAATTTGGGCTGTAAGGCATTTCAGTGTTATAAATTTCTGTTTGGGATTCCGATTCTGGGAATAGCTTCGTATGGTGATTCTGGAGTTGGGAGCGCGATCGGAAGTGAATTCGGATGTCTGTAGGTTATTTTGAAGTCATTTGGCTAAAGATAGAAATATGAAGGTTTTTGAGAAGTTTGACCGAGATTTCGACTTTTTGATATCGGGGTCGGATTCCAATTCCGAAACTTGGAGCAGGTCTGTAATGTTGAATATGACTTGTGGGCAAAATTTTGGGTCAATCGGACGTGATTTGATAGGTTTCGGCATCGGATGTAGAAGTTTGAAATTTCAAAGTTCATAAAGCTTGAATTGGAGTGCGATTCATGATTTCAACGTTGTTTTATGTGATCTAAGGCCTCGAGCGAGTTCATATCATTTTTTGAGACATGTTGGTATAAATGGTTAAGCTCTCGAGGGCCTCAGGTGGATTTCGGAAGGCTAACGGAATGGATTTCGGGCAAAAATAGCTGCTGAAATTTCTGCTGCAAATCTGTTTTGGACAACAACTGATGCATCGAAGAGCTAACTTTAAAAGTGTATATATAAAAATCTATAAGGAATCTGAAAAATTTGAAAAAAACAAAAGTTGTAGACCCTGAATTCTAGTTTCTATAAAGTTAAACCATTCATGATTTGGACATTTTATCAGAAAGTTATGATCGATTGAAGATGACTGGTGGAGCAGTTTGGATAGAATTTTCTGATGCATGGAGCCGACTTTAGAAGCTCATATCTCGGAAATACAAAGAGTTACATGGTGTAGAACCTATCAAATTAAAGATCTTCGAGTCTAGTTTCTAAATCATCAAACCGTTTGTCATTTGGATATTTCTACAAGGAGTTATGGGCATTTTAACAGAAGGTGTACATCAAGAGAAAATGGTAATAGGATGTACAACCTGCACAGCGCAAGGTACAACTCGATGAAGCCTGGGCAGATTGTTTTAAACACAAGTTTTGGCCCATTTCTTTCATTTGGTTTGGACGATTTTGTAGAGCTCAAGGAGGGATTTTTACGAAGCAACACTGGGTAAGTGATTTCTTCCTATTTTTGAGTTAAATATGTTATCTTACATGGATTTAGACATGGAAATTAGTAGGAAACTGGGATTTTTGGAGGAAAACCTAGAAATTTATATTATTTTGATTTTACCATGAATTTGAGCCTGAAAATTAGAGCAAATTGTATATTTGAGTTAGTAAAGCTATGGGTAGAATTTTATTTTCGAGAAATTTCGGAATCCGGGCACGTGGGCCCGAGGGCATTTTGTTCAATTCCTTAAGAGGAGATGGGAATTTATATAATTTGAATTATTAACAAATATTAGAGTATAATTTCATTGGTTTGTCGTTATTTGGATAGTTTGGGGCATTGTGCATCCATTGGAGTCGTGGGAAGGGCTTGGAAGCCGGTTATGCAATTTCGGATCGAGGTAAGTCTCCTTTCTAACTTTGTGAGTGGGAATTGTCCCCATATGTGAACTAACGAAATACATGCTATAATTTGCAGGGGCTATGTACGCACGAGGTGATGGGAGTCCGAGCGTAGCTACTATTATGCCATGTCCGGGTAGTCTAGGACCCACTATCATGCTTTACTTGTTGTACTTGTGACCTTGTCAGTAAAATATCATGTGATGCTTTCAATTAGTATCTAAATATCTGAGAAGGATAGAGTTTACTTTTCTTAATCACCTAGAAGGAGAATTGATTCTTCCTTGGATAATTGTGTTTCAGATAAATCTATAGAGTTTGGAACCCTGTTGAAATTGGAAAGTAAATCTCCAGAAAGGTTTTAAATACTATTCTCATGTTTACTAAAAGGAGAATTTTATCACTTCATTGAACATCAAATTTTCCTGATAAAAATGTGGTTTATTGGTGTGAATGTGTAAATTTGGGTGCCTGAGTCGCATGTATGATTCGCGAGCAGGATGACCCTGTATTTATGTATATTTATATGGGGACCCGAGTCGCAGGTATGATTTGCATGTGGGGTAGCCCTAGTATTATGTTAACCGCGTCGCATGTTCGATTCGCGAGTGGGCAGATAGATGCATCTATGGTTCGGGCCGTTCGACCCATGGCAGTGCACATTTTATTATTGTTAATCCGCGCCGTTCGAGCCTCGACATTTTCTTGCGCATGATAATTGTTGCGTATTTCCTGTAATTACTACTGTTTACTGGCTTAAGAAGTTGTAAAATTTCCAACTGAAATGACGAAGATTTAATGTGTTAAATGTGAAAGAAGTTGATATTTATTATCCCTGATTATTATTAAATTTGTCTATGATACTCATGCTTAGCATCTCACTTGATTATACTTAACTGACTTATAGAAAGTGTCAAATTCGAACTCTCGTCACTACCTCTATGAGGTTAGGCGGGATACTTACTGAGTACACATTATTTTCGTACTCATGCTACACTTGTTGTGCACTTTTACTACCTTTACATGCCTACCGTAAAGGAGTACATGAGTACGAAAACAACGTGTACTCAGTAAGTCGTCCGCCTAACCTCAGAGAGGTAGTGACGAGAGGTCATATTAGACACTCACTAAGGTCCAAATAATTAATTTAACAGAATATGATGAGCACGGTAGGCATGTAAAGGTAGTAAAGCAGCAAATGTATAAGGCACTGAAATCCAAATAAATACTGGAAGTAAATAAACAGTACTACTTCTTCATTTTCCCCCAAACATCTTAAATAAACAATTTCTTCTTTATTTCCCCCTAAATATCTTATCACTTCAAAATCCATGAAAAACATTTAACAATTTAGCATGCACATACGGGAGAAGGACAACCGGACTAAGCCATAAAAGTAATCATGTCTGTGCACGGCCGAAGGTCGAACGGCCCGAATCATAAGTGCATCTTTGCCATAAAATAATCATATTTATGCACTGCCGAGGGTCGAACGGTCCGTACCATAAGTGCAATCCGTCATGGCGTACGACCCGCTCCCATGAGAGTGAGGGAAATAACACTCCGCTCGCGGAATGTAAATTGCGAATCGGTCACATGCAGTCATGCACAATCAACAGTCCATCCCGACTACGTCGGAAAAATAAATACTCAAGTAATTGACAGATTTCTCTTTTAAAAACCACAAAATAGTATTTAAATCCTTTCTCATAATTCATTTGCCAAGTTTTTTTTTTATAATATTTAATAATATAACCTTATCTGAAATACATTTGCCCACAAAGGAAATCAATTCTCTTTCTAGATGATTAAGAAACTGAACCCTAGTCTTCCTTAGATATTCAAATACTATTTCGATTAATTTAGCAGTCTGATATTACAGGCAAGATCAAAGGTACAACAGGTAAGGCATGCTAGTGGGTCCCAGGCTACCCGGACATGGCATAATAGTACCTACCGACGGAATCCCATCACCTCGTGCGTACGTAGCCCCCGCAAATAGTAGCACATACTTAATTAGTTCACCTAGGGGGACAATTCCCCCTCATAAAGTTAGAAAGGGGACTTATCTCGCTCCGAAGTTCCATAACCGGCTTCCAATACCTCCCGACGAATCCAATGGATCCACAACACCCCAAAACTATCCAAACAACGGCACACCAATAAAAATATACTCTAATATTTGCAACAATTCCAAATTATATAATTTTCCAACCCCACTCAGCGAATTGACCAAAATACCCTTGGGCCCACGTGCCCGGAATCCAAAATTTCTCGAAGATATATTCTACCCATAGCCTTATTAACTCAAATATACAATTTACTCTAAATTCCATGCTCAAATTCGTGGTATAAATCCAAAATAACATTTCTAGGTCTTTCCTCAAAAATCCCAATTCTCCTACTAATTTCCATGTCTAATCCATGCATATAATCTTGTATTTAACTTAAAAACGAGAGGAATTTACTTACCTTGAAGTGCATGAAGAAAACCCTCTCTTGAAGCTCCCCGAAAATCGCCCCATCCATGAGAAATATGAGAGAAATGGCCAACAATCTCAGTTTTAAAACATTCTGCCCAGGCCATTTTTTGCATCTACGATAAACTCCTCGATCCGCAGGTGCGTGCAAGAGCCCGCACCTGCAGCTTCCTTCTCCTCCAGCCAGATCCGCACCCGCGACCCATTATCCGCATCTGCGCCTTCGCAGGTGCGGAAATTACATCGCACCTGCGATCCCAAGCAAGCCAGTGCACTCTCGCACCTGCGGCGCCAAGGCCGCACCTGCGGTCAAATCCTCGCAGGTGCAGTCACACCAGACACCAGCAGCTCCAGCTCCTCTTCCAACTTCAAATTTGATCCATTAACCACCCAGAATCCACCCGAGGCCCCCGGGACCCCATCCAATCACACGACTCAGTCCCATAACATCCCACGGACTTGCTAGAGGCCTCAAATCACACCAAACAACACCGAAATCACGAATCGCACTCAAACTCAAGCTTTATAAATTTTAAAATTTCCAACTTCTACATCCGATGCCAAAACCTATCAAATCACGTCCGATTGACCCCAAATTTTGCATGCAATTCATATTCGACATTACAGGCCTGCTCCAATTTCTGGAATCGCATTCCGACCCCGATATCAAAGTTTCCACTTCCGGTCGGATTTCTCAAAAACCTTCAAATTTCTATCTTTAGCCAAATGACCTACGAGCATTCAGATTCACTTCCGATCGCGCTCCCAACCCTAGAATCACCATACGGAGCTATTCCCAGGCTCAGAATCCCAAACGGACATTAATATCACTGAAATGCACTTCAAGCCAAACTTAGGAAATTTTTCTTCAAAATGCAGACTTCCACAATACACGCCGAAACGCTCCCGGGTTATCCAAAACTCGATCCGGACATACGCCCAAGTCCAAAATCATCATACGAACCTGCAGGAACCTTCAAATCCCGATTCTCCAACTTAAGGCTTCTGAAATGAGAATTTTCTTTCCATCCCACTCTAAACTTTCCAAATTTCAATTCCGGCCACACCTACAACTCATAATACCTGAAACGGAGATGCTCCTGACCTCAAATCGTTGATCGACACGTTAGGGCTCAAAACAAACGATTGGGTCGTTACAAAGCCAATGTTAGAGTTCGATTAGCTATTTTCCTTTGATTATCCATTTAAACATAATAAAATAAATTTAAAGTAAACTTAATCTAATTATTTCCAAAGAATAACTCCAAATATAAAATAATAAGCAAATAAATAGACCGAGCCACGAACTAATTATATAAATAACTCTCAGACTACCCCAAGGTCTGGTGTCGCAATTCATGAACTACTAAAGAATACTACAATCAATAGGCTGAAAGAAATAATATAACTGTTTTAGGAAAATTATAAAATAGTCTTTACGAACTAAGAGAAGACTCTCGGGATCTGCGAATGCCGGGAGATATATCTCGTGTCTCCGGATAATTAATAGAGGCTACTAAAAATCTCTACTGCTGGCCGATACCTGGATCTGCACAAAAGAGTGCAGAGTGTAGTATCACTACAACCGACCCCATGTACTGAGTAAGTGCCGAGTCTAACCCCGACGAAGTAGTGATGAGGCTAAGGCGAGGTAATTATACTGCGACAATATATGTATATAATAAAGTAATAAAATAATTCTACCCAAACAAGAAAATATAACTGCAATAATAAATAAATAAAATAACTCAGTCGCCTATTCCAGGCGTCGGATGTCACAAAAATTTCACACAACTTTCCAAGTTTCCAAACATAAAATTAAAGTAACCAAATGTACAAGATATGGGAAAACAGTAGAGTAAAACAGTAAAGTTTCCAAATCTTTATAATTAAAATCAGTAAAACATAAATATTCTCCCTCATCACTGTCTTGTTGCGGTGTGCAACCCAATCGCACCTGTCCACCCTTATCACTATCATTTATTTTCCTTGTCCACCGTTATCACTATCATTTATTTCCCATGTCCACCCTTATCACTGTCATTTATTTCCCCTGTCCACCCTTATTACTATTATTTTTTGCCCTGGCCGCCCTTATCACTATCATATTGTCCACCCTTATCACTATCAATTGATTTATTTATCAAAAACTTTCACAATTCAGGCCAAGCCTTTCACAACACGTTTATCTTAACAATTGTAAACAAAATACAGTATAGCTCACAAGTTGTACCCAATACTATTTCGTAACGAAACCAACCAGAATATCTGTAAATAATCGTAACACTGTCATCCAGCTCAACCTTTATGTACCATAACAAAATCAAGGGAACAACCAACACTTTTAACACGCGTGCAACAATACTTGGCAATAACCTAATAAAACAAATAGTCAAGTAGCATATGCGAAATAATTCAATTACGTACTTGAACATATTTCTAAAAATCGCCTATAATGAATATTTTCATCTATTCACTCATGACCTAAATTTAATGAGCTCCAAATAGTTTATCTTATCCTACCGTTTTACATTTTTAAAGTCCGGGGTCCTACTCTACAAGTTATCAAACTTTTTTTTATTTGTTTGTTGGTCTAAGGTTTAAGACTTCACTAAATCTTCAAAAGAAAACATAAAAACAATAATCCAAATGCATTTTTGATCTATATAACATCAAGACAAAAGTACATGTGACTCTTATTCATGTCTTAGATTTATTACAGTAAAGATCATCATTTGACCATATAAACCTCAACAATCATAAAACAGTCAAACCGGGAAGCAAATAAATGGAAAACAGAAAAGAGATCATGGTAAACAACAATTTGGTAGTGCATAGGTATTCGTCACCTCACCTATACACTACACACAAGCAATTTCACATAACAATCAGGTTAGGGATTCATATTCCCTCAAGTCAAGGTTAAACCAAGCACTTACCTCAACTTCGCTGGCCACTCACTGTTCAATTATAGCTTTTCCTCTTGAATTCACCTCCAATACAATCGAATCTAACCATAATTAACTTAATATCATTAATTAATACTAAAGGAACTAACTTTACTGAAATTTATAATTTTTCCTACGTTTTTTCAAAAAACGTTAAAACCCGACCCTGGGCCCGCTTGGTCCAAACTCGGGGTTCGGACCAAATTACGTTTTCCAATTCATCCACGAGCCCGAATATACAATTAGTTTTGAAATCCGACCTCAATTCGAGGTTAAGATTCAATTTTTACAAAATTCCTTAATTCTACCCAAACTCTTAATTTTTACCATGAAAATTCTTAGTTTTTGATTTAAAAGTGATGGAAAACATTGGGTAATTTAAAAATAACCAAAAAAATGATTAGAGAACACATACCCCAATTCCTACGGTAAAAATCGCCCAAATCCGAGCTTCCCAACTCAAAATATGACCGAATGAACAAACCGTAATTTTATATATTTTTTTGCCAGCTATTCTGCCTCGTTTCTCTTTCCAAATGATCTCGAAACTCGAATTTTATGTCTACAATGGATTCCTTGTGAAATTCTGGTCAAGTTAGGCTTTTGAATAACTCAATTTGACCTTATAATGAATGAGATATGTAGGTTTTAATATTTGCAAATAGTGCAGATTTTCAAATACGGTGCCAGTAACAATTTCGTAATTTATCTGAAATATGTGGCAACCTTAGTAAAATGATCATAAAATCCTCATACGATGTCCAAATTCAATGATTCTTTTTGCTACGGGTCCGTAATTACGATACGATCTAATACTATATTCAAAAGAGAAATCGGAGCTCATTTGTTCAATATGATATCATTCATGCCTGAAGAAACGACGTCGAAACATAAGAAAGAACGAGCGCAACACAACCCAAATCTATTCGAAACTCACCCGAGCCCTCGGGTCTCTAAAGAAAACATGCACGCAAGTCTTAAAATATCATATGGATTTGCTCGTGTGATCAAATCATGAAAATAACATGTAAAAGTATGAATTAAACCTCAAAACTCATCATTTTTCCCAGGAACACTTTAATTTCACTATTTCTCAACCGGACGTCCGAATCACGTCAAATGAACTCTGATTCTCACCAAACTTCACAGTTAGTATTCAAATAATGTAACAAATCTATATCGGGCTCTGGAACAAAAATACGAGCCCGATACCAATGGTTTCAAACATTAATTTGTTTCTTTTTTTCATTAATAATTCAGCAAAACAATTTCTTTAAAAAAATGATTTCTAAGGCTTTTGACCTCGGAATTCATTTCCGGGTATACGCCCAAGTCCCATATTTTCCTACGGACCTCCCGGGATCGTCGGAATACAGATCAGGGTCCGTTTACTAAAAATGTTGACTCAGGTCAACTAAAACCAAATTTTAATTCTAAAAATTATTATTTCTTTTATTTTCACATAAAAGCTTTTCGGTTTCACGCCCGGACTGATAATGTAAATTGAGGTAATTAAAATTAGTCTTTTTATGGCTAATAAGCCTAGAACGGAGTCTTAATTCATAAAATAACCCCTTGGGTCATCACACCGACATGTTGTCAATAGAGATTGTAACTCAACCTATGTGATTGGAGATCTCATGAAGTAGGTTCATATGGATAATAACAAGTGAATATTGACACCGAAGCACAAAAAGAGAGTCCTTGACTGCTACTAATTGAGAAGTTGAGTTATAGCTCTTAATGAAATTCATATTCCTTATGGATGATGCATTTAAAAGCAGTATACACTTGATGTATTCACCTATATGAGAGTGGAGTGGGTGTGAGCATGTAATTTTTTACCTATTAAAAATACTCCTACAAAATTTATAAATGAATTAATTTTATTTGTGGTTAGATTTTTGTGTGAATTTCAGTGTTTATTTCGGAATTATTTGTAGTCATGGTCACATTTTGTCTTTTAAAATTTATAAAAATAATAATAATAGTTAAAATCTCATTATCATGCATAATTAGGTTTTTTATTTAACTTAATACTTAGTTAAATAATTTAATAATATAATTAGAAGGAAATTACAAAAAAAATTGTTCTTTAGTGTCACGACCCAAAATCCTAACTTAGGTCGTGATGGCGTGTAACGACCCGACCGGTCGTTCCGTGAGATTTACCCCATTTCCCCTATTTCTGCATTTGTTAGTTATCGCTATCTTTTTTTTATGTGTTGGATCAGTTGGTTTTGGTCCGGAGTAGTTATGGTGAGAGTTTAGGCATTTAGCCTTTTAAAGTAGCCTAATAGTTGAGAAAGTCAACTGAGAGTTGACTTATTGCTGAACAACCTTAGAATGCGGATTTTATGGCTTGAATAGATTTGTTAGGTGATTTTGGACTTGCGAGTGTGTTCGGAATATTTTTGTGATGTCCGGAGTAGAATTAGGCTTGAATTGGCGAAAGTTAGTTCTTAGCGATTTCCGGTCAGCAGTGGAAAACAGGATATCGAGGTTGAAATGGAATTCCAAAAGTTGGAAAGGTTTTGTAATGTCATTTTGGATATGTCCGCAAAATTTCAGGTTAATCGGAGGTGTTTTGGTTGGTTTCAGCGTAGTTGGCGAATTTTAGGAGTTTCAAAGTTCTTAGGCTCGAATTTGATGAAAATTTGGTGTTTTCGTGTTGTTTTTGGTGTTTCGGGGGCTCTACTAAGTTGGAATAATGCTACGGGGTGTGTTGGTATGTTTAGTTGGGGCCCCGAGGGGCTCGGGAATTATTAGGATGGTTGACGGGAAGTTGGAGTGATTTTTGGAAATCTGCTGTGCTGGTGTTGTCGCACCTGCGGAAGGGGAATCGCAGGCGTGGTTGCGCAGGAGCGGAGAGAAGGGTCATAGGTGCGAGTTTTGTCTATGTAGGGAATGATCCGCAGGTGCGAGGGGTTTGTCGCACCTGCGATGTCGTTGGTGCGGTGGGTGCATCGCACATGCGAAGCCGCAGGTGCAGAAAGGTGGTCGCAGGCGCAAGAATTTGGCCAGTTAAGTGATTCCCGCAGGTGCGCACCCTGGGACCAGAGGTGCGTCCAATTGTCCGCAGGTGCGGAAATGACTGTGCAGAACAGTATAAAAAGGACCCCTCTACGAAACTTATTAATTTTCATCAATTTCCATGCGGGAGGAGTCCATCGAAGGTGGTGTTGAAAGAGAATTTTAAAGTTCTTCAGCAAAGGTAAGTTCTTTGGTTGTTAATCCCGTTCCTATGCTATTTATTTAAGATTAGGCTTGAAAATTTAAGGATTTGGGTAGGAAAAAGTTCGAAAAATGGGAGGAAATAATTAGGATTTCTTTTGAGTTTTTGGAATGGCAATTGTGGTCCGATTTTGATGTTCTTGGTATGTATAGAATCGTGGGAGGACGAGGTTTCTAATGAAGTAAAAATTATTGAATTTTGAGATGTGGGCCTGGGGCTCGGGTTTGGCCGAATTTTGATATTTTTGATTAAATTGATAATTTTCGATTGGGTTGTGTTCCTTGAGTATATATTAATGATATTGAACTGGTTTTGCTAGATTCGGAGCAATAGGGAGACAATTTGAGGGGCAAAGGCATAGCGGAGTAGTGTCGCGGCCCGGTAGAGGTAATTAATGGTCTTAATTCTTGTCCTGAGGGTATGGAACCCCTGACTACATATTTTCTCACTGATTTTTAGAAAAACACACATGTCGGATGACGAGTATGTGGCGCATACTGATTTTTGGATTTGACTAGGTCCTCTCCGCGGGGACTAATGAGTTGCATATTTACTCAAAATCTTATGTTAAATTATGTTCTAAAGATTTGTGAAATATTTGGGATGTAAGCCATGTTTGGGGCCTCGTGCCGATCTGTTTGGACCCCTTTGAGGGCATTTTACTGCTGTTTTTCTCACTACATATTGATGATTTTACTCAGCATCATTGTGCATACTGTTTTATTTGAAACTCAGTCTGATATACACTACATGAGCATTAAAATGATGTTTTCGGGTCGAGTACCCCGTTCTATTACTTCGCCCGAAGGGCTTTTCGAGTGGTTCCACCGAGTGTGGACGAGGGCCAAGAGTGATGGCGAGGTGCTGAGTGATATTAGCGCTTGGGTTGAAGGAGCCCCTCCGGAGTCTGTACACACCCCCAATGAGCGCACCGAGTGCGACTGATTCAGTGATTGGGAGGCATGAGTGGTTGTGAGGTGCTGAGGGATTGTGAGGCATGCTTGACGGGATGATTATGAAACATGTTTTTCCCGAGGGGCTACTTATGATTTTACTACATTTATTTGCATACCAAATCCTTGTTTCAAAGTTTTTAAAAATGTGCATTGTTTTAAGGACTTTTGTGAAGTTTATTTCTAAGGAATGACAATTTCGTATATCTATGTATACTATTGGAAGGTAAGGCTGTGTATATTATGACTTGATGAAATTGAGTTTTATGTGATTCCTTGCTACTTACACTTGATTTATTTCCATTACTACTGAGTTGGCGTACTCACATTACTCCCTGCACCTCTGTGTGCAGATTCAGGAGCAGATATCGAGCTTTAGCTTTTATATATATATCGCAGTGGAGCCGGATCATGGGGATATAGAGGTAGTTTTTCAGCGTTCGCAGCATCTCTGCTTTCCCTTCCTGTTGTATTTAGCTTTGATTCTGAGTTTTGTATCATAATACTTTATTTTGGCTTATTTCACTAGATGCTCATGACATGTTGGCTCCGGGTTTTGGGGATGGCAGTACTGTATATAAAATTTTCCTATTATATTAACAACTTCCTGTATATTGTTATGAATTTCTTGAAACTTAAATGGGATTTTCAAAAGGAAATGTGAACACGCGGTAGTCGGCTAGCCTAGTTCAACGATAGGCGCCATCACAGCCGGTTACGATTTGGGGTCATGACAGTTTGGTATCAGAGCACTAGGTTACATAGGACTCGACGGTCATGAGCAGGTTTAGTAGAGTCTTGTGGATCGGTACAGAGACGTCTGTACTTATCTTCGAGAGGCTGCCGAACTTTTAGCAAACATTCTATCTTTCTTGAACTCTTTCACGTTGATCTATTGATTCTTGAAATCCGAATTTATGTTGTTTCATTCTCTCACAGATGGTGAGGACACGCCATATCGATCAGAGTGACCAGTCACCGGCTAGACCAGCGAGAGGTCGAGGCCGTGGTAGAGGGAGGGGGCCAGCCCGCGCAGCAACTGGGGCATTACCTCAGGATCCCCCTATTAATCATGATCAGGTTCCCGCCGACGGTGTCCCAGCGGGACAGGCTCAAGCACCAGCACTGCCTATGGTTATTCCGGGTCTTCAGGAGGCCCTGTCTCAGATATTTTCAGTATGCACCGGTTTGACTCAGGCCGTTTTCATGTCTTCTTCTACCACCACAGCTCAGGCTCTAGCTACCCGGGCACCTGAGCAGGCTGCACAGGGTATTCAGGCCCCGGGAGCAGCCCCAGCTCAGCCAGCTGCTCTGATTGAGGATTTTGTGGTCCCTACTATGCCTGAGGACGAGCAACGCAGGTTGGAGAGGTTCAGCAGACTCCAGCCTCCGACTTTCAGCGGTATAGAGGGAGAGGATACCCAGGGATTTCTAGATAAGTGCCTGAGGATACTGCGCACCACGGGTATTCTGGAGACCAGTGGGGTCTCATTTGTTATCTTTTTGGAGAAGTATGTTCCTCAGTCCCACAGAGAGGAGCAGCATAGGCAGTTTGAGCAGCTGCGCCAGAGAGAGTTATCAGTCACTCAGCATGAGATGAGATTTTTTGAGTTGGCTAGGCATGCTTCTGAGATTATCCCTACTGATAGGGAGAGGGTGAGGAGGTTCATAGATGGTCTTTCTTATCAGCTTCGGTTGTTTATGACTCGAGAGGGAGTATCGGGTGCTTCATTCGAGTAGGTTGTTGACATAGCTCGAGATATTGAGTATGTTCACCGCCAGGAGCGGGGGGAGAGGAAGGACAAGAGGCCTCGTGGTTCGGGTAGTTTCAGTGGTGCTCCCTTCAAGGGAAAGGTTCCGCTGGGTAGGGGCCGTCCATTCAGGCCTCCTCAGTCAGGCCAGCTTATAGTGGTGCATCTTCGAGGCAGGGTCCCCGTGGTTTTCAGTCAGACAGTACTTCATTTGGTGCCCTCCCAGCTTAGAGTGCAGGTCGAGCACCTCCAGTTCAGGGTTCATCTATTCAGGAGTCTTCTAGTGGCCGTGCAGGTGCTAGGGTTTCTATCAGTCCCTGCCTCCAGCTCCAGGTAGTGGTTTTGAGTGTGGAGAGTTCGGGCACGGGTGGAGGCAGTGTCCCCACCGTCCCGATGGATCTTCTTAGCAGAAGGGCCAACCCTCGACTTCAGCTCCAGTCACTTCACCACTCGCCCGGGCAGCTAAGGGTGGTGGTCAGTCAGCCAGAGGCCGCCCTAGAGGGGGAGGTCGAGCAGGGGGAGGTCAGGCTCGTATGTATGCATTTCCAGCCATGCCGGATGCTATGGCCTCAGATGCCGTGATTACAGGTATTGTTTCCGTCTGTTGCCGTGATGCCTTGGCTTTATTTGACCCTAGTTCCACATATTCCTATGTTTCTTCATATTTTGCCGATTTTTTGAATGTGCCCCGTAAGTCTCTGGTCACCTATGTTCATGCGTCGACTCCTGTGGGCGATACTGTTGTTGTGGACCGCGTGTATCGGTCATGCATGATATCTATTGGGGGTTTGGAGACTCGAGATGACTTACTGTTACTCAACATGGTTGATTTTGAGGTGATATTAGGCATGGATTGGTTATCTCTGTGCCATGTTGTTCTTGATTGTCACGCTAAGACCGTGACCTTAGCTATGCCAGGGTGTCCGAGGGTTGAGTGGAGAGGTTCTTCCGAGTATATGCCTAGTAGGGTGATTTCTTACCTGAAGGCTCGACGCATGGTTAAAAAGGGGTATTTATCTTATTTGGCCTTTGTGAGGGATGTCGGTGGTGAGACTCCCGCTATTGATTCAGCTCCTGTGGTCCGTGATTTTTTTTCCTGCAGACCTGTCAAGGATATTTATTTTGGTATTGACCCAGTGCCAAGCACTCAGCCTATTTCTATTCCACCATATCGTATGGCGCCAGCGGAGCTAAAGGAATTGAAAGAGCAGCTTTAGGAGCTCCAGGATAAGGGGTTCATTCGGCCTAGTGTGTCACCTTGGGGTGCACCGGTGTTCTTCGTTAAGAAGAATGATGGGTCCATGCGTATGTGTATTAATTATCAGCAGTTGAATAGGGTTACGATGAAGAACCGGTATCCCTTGCTCCGTATTGATGATTTGTTTGACCAACTTCAGAGAGCCAGAGTATTTTCCAAGATGATTTGAGATCTGGGTACCATCAGTTGAGGATTCGGGATTCTGATATCCCGAAGACTGCTCTCAAGGCCAGGTATGGTCATTATGAGTTCTTGGTTATGTTGTTTGGGCTGACCAATGCCCCAGTTGCGTTCATGCAATTGATGAACAACGTGTTTCAGCCTTATCTTGATTCCTTTGGCATTGTGTTCATTGATAACATCCTGGTTTATTCTCGTAGCCAGGAAGAGCATGCCCAGCATTTGAGAGTTGTGTTATAGAGATTGAGGGAAGAGAAACTTTATGCGAAATTCTCCAAGTGTGAGTTTTGGGTGGGATCGGTAGCTTTCTTAGGGCACGTGATGTCCAATGAGGGGATTCAGGTTGATCCAAAGAAGATAGAGGCGTTGTAGAGTTGGCCCAGACCATCCTCAACTACAGAGATTAGGAGTTTCCTTGGTTTGGCAGGATATTACTGTCGCTTTGTGGAGGGATTCTCTTCGATAACTTCGCCTTTGACCAGATTGACCCCGAAGGGTGCTCTATTCAGATGGTCTGATGAGTGTGAGGAGAGCTTTCAGAAGCTCAAATTAGCATTGACTATAGCTCCAGTACTAGTTTTGCCTGCTAGTTCGGATTCTTACAAAGTTTATTGTGATGCTTCCAGAGTTGGCTTGGGAGCGGTATTGATGCAGGACGGTATAGTGACTGCCTATGCGTCCATACAGTTGAAGGTGCACGAGAAGAATTATCCAGTGCACGATCTTGAGTTAGCTGCCATTGTTCATGCCTTGAAGATTTGGCGGCATTATCTGTATGGAGTGCAGTGTAAGATTTTCACTGATCATCACAGTTTGCAGTATCTGCTGAGGTAGAAGGACTTGAATTTGCGTCAGAGGAGATGGTTAGAGCTCCTCAAGGATTATGACCTCACTATCTTATATCATCTGGGGAAGGCCAATGTAGTGGCCGATGCCTTGAGTCGCAGATCAGAGAGTTTGGGGAGTTTAGCTTACCTTCCAGTAGCAGAGCAGCCATTAGCTCTTGATGTTCAGGCCTTAGCTGGTCATTTGGTGAGATTTGATCTATCAGAACCCCGCGGGTGTTGGCTTTTGTAGCCTCCAGGTCTTCTCTTTACGATCAGATTAGAGCACGCCAGTATGATGATCCATATTTGCTTGTTCTTCAGGACAAGGTATGTCACGATGATGCCAGAGATGTGGTTATTGGTGATGATTGGGTCATGAGGATGCATGGCCGGATTTTCGTGCCCAATGTAGATGGACTTCGAGATTTGATTCTAGCAAAAGCTCATAGTTCGTGGTATTCCATCCATCCGGGTGCCGCAAATATGTATAAGGATTTGAGGCAGCATTATTGTTGGAGGATAATGAAGAAGGATGTTGTGGATTTTGTGGCTCGGTGTCACAACTGTCAGCAGGTCAAGTATGAGCACCAGAGGCCGGGTGAATTGCTTCAGAGGTTTGATATTCCGGAGTGGAAGTGGGAGTGGATCGCCATGGACTTTGTAGTTGGACTCCCACGGACTTCGAGGAGGTTTGATGCTATATGGTTTATTGTGGATCAGCTGACCAAGTTCGCGCACTTCATTCCTGTTGGTACTACGTATTCATCTGTGAGGTTAGCTAAGATTTATATCAGGGAGATTGTCCGTTTGCATGAGGTTCCAGTTTCTATCATTTCCTACAGAGGCACTCAGTTCACGTCCCAGTTTTGGAGAGCCATGCAGCGAGAGTTGGGTACTCAGGTTGAGTTGAGCACAACGTTTCATCCTCAGCCGACGGACAATCGGAGCGTACCATTCAGATTTTGGAGGACATGTTGTGTGCTTGTGTGATTGACTTTGGTGGTTCATAGGATTAGTTTCTGCCACTAGCGGAGTTTGCATATAATAACAGCTGTCAGCCGAGTATTCAGATGGCTCTGTATGAGGCTTTGTATGGTAGGAGGTGTAGATCTCTGGTTGGTTTGTTTGAGCCGGGCGAGGCTAGGCTATTGGGCACAGACTTGGCTCAGGATGCTTTGAGTAAGGCAAAGTTGATTCAGGAGTGGCTTCGCACGGCACAGTCTAGGTAGAAGAGTTATGCAGATCAGAAGGTCCGAGATGTGTCTTTCATGGTTGGGGATAAGGTGTTGCTGAAGGTATCACCCATGAAGGGTGTTATGAGATTCAGGAAGAGAGGAAAGCTGAGTCCCAGGTTCATTGGACCATTTGAGGTACTTCAGAGGGTTGGGGAGGTGGCATATAGGCTTGCTGTGCCTCCCAGTTTATCGAGTATTCATCTAGTATTCCATGTTTCGATGCTCCGGAAGTATGTTAGTGACCCTTCCCATGTTTTGGACTTCACCACGGTTCATCTCGAGGGTGATATGTCATATGAGGTAGAGCCAGTGGCTATTTTGGGTCGTCCGGTCAGGAAGCTGAGGTCTAAGGATATAACTTCAGGGAAGGTTCAGTGGAGAGGGCATCCAGTGAAGGATGCCACCTAGGAGACTGAGCGGGAGATGTGGGACAAATATCCTCACTTATTCGAGGCTCCAGGTATGTTTCTAGACCCGTTCGAGGATGAATGTTTGTTTAAGAGGGGGAGGATGTAACGACCCGACCGGTCGTTCCGTGAGATTTACCCCAATTCCCCTATTTCTGCATTTTTTATGTATCGCTATCTTGTTTTTGATGTGTTGGATCAGTTGGTTTGGGTCCGGAGAAGTTATGGTGAGAGTTTATGCATTTAGCCTTTTAAAAAAGCCTAATAGTTGAGAAAGTCAACTGAGAGTTGACTTATTGGTGAACGACCTCAGAATGCGCATTTTATGGATCGAATAGCTTCGTTAGGTGATTTGGGACTTAGGAGTGTGTTCGGAATATTTTTGTGATGTCCGGAGTAGATATTAGGCTTGAATCGGCGAAAGTTAGTTTTTGGCGATATCCGATCGCATTGGAAAATAGGCTATCGAGGTCGGAATGGAATTCCAGAAGTTGGAACGGTTTTGTAATGTCATTTTAGATATGTTCGCAAAATTTCAGGTTAATCAGAGATGTTTTGGTTTGTTTCGGCGTAGTTGGAGAATTTTAGGGTTTCGGAGTTCTTAGGCTTGAATTTGATGAAAATTTTGACTTTTCATGTTGTTTTTGGTGTTTCGAGGGCTCGACTAAGTTGGAATAATGCTACAGGGTGTGTTGGTATGTTTGGTTGGATCCCCGAGGGGCTCGGGATTAATTTCGAATGGTTGGCAGGAAGTTGGAGTGATTTTTGGAAATCTGATGTGCTGGTTTGCTGGTTTTTTCGCACTTGCGGAAGGGGAGTCGCAGGTGCGGTTTCGCAGGAGCGGAGAGAAAGGTCGCAGGTGCGAGTTTTTCCTGTGTAGGGAATGGTCCGCAGGTGCGAGGGGTTTGTCGCACCTGCGATGTCGCTCGTGCGGAAGGTGCATCGCACCTGCGAAGACGCAGGTGCGGAAAAGTGGTTGCAAGCGCGAGAGTTTGGCCAGTTAATTGAGTCCCGCAAGTGCGCACCCTGGGACCGCAGGTGCGGCCAGTTGTCCGCAGGTGCGGAAATGACTGTGCAGAACAGTATAAAAAGAACCCCTCCGCGAAATTTATTAGTTTTCATCAATTTGCATGCGGGAGGAGTCCATTGAAGGCGGTTTTGAGAGAGAATTTTGACGTTCTTCAGCAAAGGTAAGTTCTTTGGTTGTTAATCCCGTTTCTATGCTATTTTGTTAAGATTAGGCTTGAAAATTTAAGGATTTGGGTAGGAAAAAGTTGGAAAAATGGGAGGAAAGAATTGGGATTTCTTTTGAGGTTTTGGAATGGCAATTGTTGTTCGATTTTGGTGTTCGTGGTGTGAGCATGTAAGTTTTCACCTACTAAATACTCCTACAAAATTAGATTAGTAAATTAATCGTATGGATTTTGTTGAATTTTTAGTGATTAACTGTGAATTGTTTTGCATATTCATAATTCGTCTTCTAAAAATTATTTAAAATTGCATAATTCGGCGCACCATTACTATCAAGGAATTATAAACTCATTATTTGTGACTAATTTAATTGAATAACAAAACTAATAATGATTATTTGAGGTGATGTAGTTTTGATAACTAATTACTAAAAATTAATCATTTTTATTCGATAAATCATAGATTTAATTAGGAATAGAAAATTGGTCGTTTTATTCTTGATTAATCTGTAAATATATAAGGTTTAAATTAATTACTGCATTTTTGGATTAAATTAGATTTGAACTTAATTAGATTAATTAGTTTAATTAATTAAGAGAGCCTATTTCGGACCTGGCCTTGAAACTACACATGCCCAAACCTAACTCTACACTACCCAAACGTACCCAGCCAAATTACCACATAACCCGACCGACCCCCTACACTATCCAAACGACCCCGTTTGATTTAATTGGTTGAATCCTGGCCATTGATCGAAATTGATCAGACGGCCAGGAACTCCACCCCCTTTAGTATATAACTGTCCTAACAACCCCCCTTACCCTCATTTCATCAAAAGCCTAACCCCCATCAAACCCTAGACGCCTCCCCTCCCCTTCGTCTCTCTCTCTTCTGCCTCGACCAAACCCTAGCCGCCCTAGGTTTCCGTCACTGGAACTCGCCTAACGATTGCGGACCATCTCCAAACCACCCCAACCTTTCACCCTACAACCCTCTCCTCACACTTAACCTCATCCCACCATTAGTTTCCCCAAAATCCCATCCAAAATCACCCGATTTTAGATCTAAGAATATGAAAAACCTAAAATGCTACAACGGCGGAGTTTCTCCAATCAACCCCAAATTCGCACCATACAACCCTCACACTTCCCTCAATCACCTCCCACCATCGATTTCCCCAAAAACCAATCCAAAATCGTCAAATTTTAGATCTAGGAATCCAGAAACCCTAGCTTCCCCTTCTGGCCGATCTGAAGTCCTTCAATGGTTTCTACCTACATAGATTGATACCTTTCGTTGAGGGCTACTGATTCATGTGGGTTAAATTCATTTTCAAACCCTTCGGAGTCCGGCCAAGGTCCGGCAACCGTCCATTTTCTGGCCAAACCCCTTTTACGGGTATCTCCTCTTCTTTTTATTATTTCTATTTGCTATTGAAGCATGAAAGCATATTAATTATTGTAGTCCTAATTTTGTTTAGTATTAGTTTTTTCTCTCCTTTTCTTAATATTCTGTCTCTAATTGTTTTGTTACCATTAGGTTTAGATTCTGTTTCCTTTTCATTATTTTTCCATGTTTGTTTGCTGTGCATTTCTATGATGAATCCGTCGTTCCGTAGTAAGTTTTCTTTTGACGATCGTGATTCCTTGCCCTAGTTTGTTCATTGTGATTGACTTTGTTCAAGAACCTGTTAGATTTTGCTGTTACTGTTTAGGTAGGATCATTTGTTGATTAACTACTTCGTAGTTTATTTGAGCATTATTATATTTAGATTAGTTAATTAATGGCCTGATTAATTAGGAAATTAGTTAATCCAGAACCATTTTAGGAAATCAGATTTGCAAGGGTAAACAAGTCTTTTAATGAGTAAGAAAGTTCTATAATAGGGGCAACTGTCCCAAAGATAGGGTTGACAGCTGCCCTATGTACTTTTTCAGCTTTGGATACGGAATATTCAAAAGAATATCCCATTCCCAAATATCCTATAAATAGACCCTCTTTTTAGAGATGATGGGGGTTACACTTTTTTGGACACTCTCTGAGCTGCTGAAATACAGAATACTTCTCATTCAAAAAAACAAAAGTTATTATTAGAAAAGAAAAATCTGATTTCTTTTAGAGGAATTGGTTCTCAATTCCTTTGGGTTTTTTTTCTTTTTTGGAGTTTGATTGTTGAGAGTCCTAAGTATTTTCTACTCAAGATTTCTGGGTTTGGTTATTGCTGAGTAATAGTTCTCTCTGGTTTTCTGTTGCTGATTTCTGTTTTTTCTGGCTGCTTGTTGTTCATACTTGACCTTTATTTGGTCAAGTCTCTTGCTGGTTTTTCTTTCTCTTTAAAGGTATGTAACAGTGAACTTTATACAAAATTATTGAATTCAGACCTTGTTTTAAACTTGTTGGTTCATGTTGTATTTTCTTCAAGAATATGTGAATTTGAATCTTCTTATCCTCCTTTCTTAATGTAGAAACTGAAGTAAGATTATCATTATCTGAGTGTATGCATGCAACCCTTAGAATCTGCTTGGTTATGTGCTGAGTTTCTGTTAATAAGCTTAACGTTTGATAGCTAGGTGGTAATTTCATATGTGTTTAGCATGATAGAAAGATAAATTGCACTAGGGTAGATGAATTTGACCTTTCAATGGTCAAATTCACCCCACAATAATGCACAAAACAGTAGTATAGATGGTTGGAATTCACCCTCAAAAGAGTACAAAGTATGTAGTTAAAATGGCATTAGAGTTAAGGAATCTGAACCTTTGAATGGTCAGATTCATCCTTTAAAATGCCTAAATAATCAGGCCTCTATATGGTTTGGAAATATGTTAAGTTAGCACTAGGGTAGATGAATCTGACTTCCTAATAGTCAAATTCACCCCATCGATGGTGCATAAATAGTAGTTTAGCTTTGCTGAAAATTATCCTTCAAAGGATATAAGTGTGTAATGGGAAGGAGCTTTAGGAAAGTGAATGTGAAGTCACAAAATAGTCGGATTCACTCCTCAAAATGCCCATAGCAGTCAAAGTATTTGAATAAATGCTTGCTAAAATTTGTTGCATAACACAAAAATGTTTGTTAAGAGTTTAACAAAGTGATATCATTGGATTTGAATCTAACCCTTTCTATGATTAGATTCAGTCCATAAAAAGGAATGAACATATTTTGTTCTCCTATGGCATCATTAAGGTTGAATCTAACTTCCTTTTATGGCTAGATTCATCTCACAAATGCCCAAAGGTCCGTCATTAATACTGTCCAAGTACTAAAACTTTGGACTTATAATCTTAGATTAACACTGAAAATGCAGGTTCATGTCTTTGAAGGACATGTTGTTGGCTTGCACAGGAGCAGCAACTAGTTTTGTTTTCCCTTCTTTATTTTTTCCTATTAGTAAAATCGTATTATTATGGTTTAGGAGTAATGTAATAGCATATCTACAGTCTTCTATATACATTTCACCTTTTCAGTTGTAAATATGGTCTGAACTATATAAAATTTATGGTCAGTTGTATTTTTCTTAAATTTGAAACGTTTATTACTATAGTAGTTATGGGCCAGACCTGCTAAGGTCACCCGATTTGGGCCAGACTCGTGAACATTGCCCAATTGAGCCTGATAGTGTCTGAATTTCAGGCTATGGGGCCTGGAATGTTAGACCCATTAATTGTGTTAAACAATCTGTAACCAGTCCTTTTCTCTTCTGTTGTCAATTAGCATGAGGAGTATTTCATTTACGAAATCCACTGTAAATTTCTCACTACTTAACACAAATGGGTTTCAAATCGATTATCAAAAGATAGAATCTAAAATTCGGGTTTTTCTTAGACTGTCTGCTCTAAATAAAAGCAACCATGGCTTATTCGATTTTTAAGGCTGTTCTGTCACGAAATTTAAGACAAAGTTCCATGTTGGATCCATGAGCTATGTATAAATGCTCTTGTTTAGTATATAGGAGTAGATCAAACGGTAAAGAAAATCTTGTACATGTAACATTATATTCACAATTCAATTTTGCCTTATTTATTACCATATAGATGCGAGATGTGTTAGCATGTTTGTTCTTTACTGTTTAGCTATGCGATTTAGAATCATGTCCAAATGACCTAATTAGGATGGTCTAAAGTGATAAAATTGGGCTAAAACAGGGCCACAACCCAAAACATGTTACCTTTAGGCTTTCGAACATCATTTTAGGTAATCCGTAGGTAGAATGAATACCTTTACTTTGGAAACTTGACAAAAATTGATCATTACCCAAAAATTACAATAAACTATACTCGGGGGTGGCAACTCATGCCCCCAACCCCTAAATTTAAATAACTAATAAAAATACACATAGCAATCAAGGGTGCATTTCATGTGACGTTTTTTCCATGTGCCCAAAAAATAACAAGTGTACGCCATCGTAACTTGTCCAAGATAAATCCATAAACGTCCTAATCGATCTTAAAACTAAAACTCTATTTCGAAAAATAGAAAAACTCGAACATCGCCACAAATGGGTATTATAAAATCGTCATGACCATAGTCTTGACTACGTAATCTACACGTGGGTGCGACAACTCATGTCCACGTCTTCAACTTCAAACTATAATAAAAATCACATGTTGTAATTGCGAGAGTATTTCATGTGGCGTAGTTATATTGTGTCCAAAAACAAATAAGTGCACGACATCGTGACTTAGTTCAAGAAAAATCCATAAATATTAAAAGCGATTTTAAAAAGTGAAAAAGGCTAAAAAGCCCAATAGGTTTAAAATATGTAAATAATTAGATAATTAGGCCAAATATTAATAGTTAAGCGACCGTGCTAGAACCACAGAGTTCGAGAGTGCCTAGCATCTTCTCCCGGGTTAACAGAATTCCTTATCCGAATTTCTAGTTCGCAGACAATTTAAAATAGAGTCAAAATTTCCTCGGTTTGGGATTTAAAAATAAAATGGTGTCCCGGAACACCGTAAAAATCCGGGTGGCGACTCTGAAATTAAAAAAAATAAATCCCAGATCCGAATAATGTCACTTAAATTGGAAAAACTCCCTTATCCAACCTCACAGGGTGAAAAAGGAGGTGTGACAGCTCTGGCGACTCTGCTAGGGAGGTCGAACCCATAATCTCTGGTTCAGGGTTCAAGAATTTGAGCTTAGAATAGCTGTTATATTTGGATTTCATAATTACCTGATATTTACATGTTTAAACTTGACGTGCTAATTGCCATATTTAGCGCTTTGATATTTATCTGAATTGGATATAAACTGTGCTGAAACCTCTCTTCTCTATGAGTCTTCTATATCATCTGGGAAGTGTGCACTCCGTGTGACTTCTTTTCTGCTAGAGTCATATCAAAATTTTATAACGAGGTACGAAAAATTTGCAAAACCGGTGAAGCTTCTGTATTCCCGGTACGCTGCCCCCCCCCCTCGGCTCGAGCTGTCCGCTCGGGTAAGCCTGGTCTAGAACAAAACCCCAGGATTTAAACTTACTATAACATAGCCTCATGTCGGATCCCTAGTAGGAACGATTATTTGCATCACGTGCATTTGACTTAGGGGACTCAACACAGGGGTTGGGTCCGTCTAGGACAGGTGTACCCCAAAAATAAAAGACTGCCCTGATGCATCTTACCTGCTACATATGCATTTATTTGTTTCAGCTTGTGTATTGACCGGCTAAAATAAAAAAAAACAAACAGAAAAACCAAGAGTGAGGTAGAATAGAAAATTCACCCTGTTTTAAAAATCCTCGTATTTATCCCGAAACTCTGCCAAAATTTTTGAAAAATAATATTTCAAAACAAAATGAGTAGGTGCATATTTTTGATCAGTCAAGATTTTTTCCGAACTACGCATTGTTTGATTCTCACCGGTGTGGGATACGTATGCAAACCTTATCGGGTCCAACTCTATTTTTCAAAATCAAAGGATATAGTCCTAAATAAAATTAGGTGACGCCATTATAGCCTGATTGCGCAAGTGGGGCACCGGAAGACCGTTTTTGCAAAAGTGGCCACCTGTAGTTTGTCTTTAAATTTCGACCCAATTTGCAAACATATCCTTAAGAAACTTCCTACCCAAAGTACTGAAGGGCCGTATTCGCAAAGATGGTCCATTTTTTCTTTATTACAAAACCCTTTGCAAAAATAACACTTTCCAAAATTTTTTGTGTTTTTAATCAATAAACGAATGTGCAAGATGAATACAGTTGAAAACATTCCATTCAGGGAAGTCGAGGAAATCCCTCTAGGACTCCATATGTGGTGGAGCGACTTGGGGAAAGCTAGTAGAAAGTCTATTATGAAAGCTTTAGGTGGACTTATTGGTCTTCTAAAAATCAAGCCGAGGTTGGACATCATCTAGGCTCTAGTACCGCTTTGGGATCCCGCCCACAACGTGTTCCACTTTTTAGACATTGAATTGACGCCCACGCTAGAGGAAATAGCAGGGTATGCTGGTCTCAATGACAATCTTAGAAGTCGGTACCCAGTGGCTCCCAGGGCGGTGACTCCACATAAGTTTTTGGATCTGTTGAACATTAGTCGGGACGTCCAAGACCCATACCTGTTCGAAGGTTTTTGCACCTTCTATTTTCTTTACAGACTTATGGAGGTCCCCGAGGTTATGAGGCTGACAACACTGGTCTAACTCACAAAGATCAGGCTAAATGGGAAGCCCGCCGACGGCTAGCTTTTGTGGTAGCATTCTTGGGCACCTTGATTTGCCCAAGGAGTGACATATGCATAGATATTGGGCTTGTGGGAATGGAAGATTTCATGATGAAAAAATCCAATGGCACACTTATACCGATAGTCTTAGCCGAGATTTACCGTGCCCTGATAGGTTGCCAATTTGGGGAAAAGTTCTTTGAGGGGTGCAACCTGCTTCTACAAATCTTGTTGATCGAGCACCTTTGTCGCCGCCCAGGCTACATGAACTACGACTTAACCGGTTTGAATTGCATCGAGGAACATGGTACTCGGGTAAAGGGCCACAAATTCCCTGAGGGCACAGAAGCCTGGCACTCATACTTGAGTTCATTGACTGCCGACCAAATTGAGTGGACGTTCGGGTGGCTCCCTGTCGGCGAGGTTATCAATATGTTTGTTGAGGTTTGCTATCTCCTGTTAATGGGCATGCTTCAGCCATATGCCCCACACCGGGTCTTACGCCAGGGACAACGTGGTGTTCCCCATGATAAGGACTTAAGCCAACAATCCATTGAGTTATGCCCGAGAGCTACATTTTCTGAAGGCAGGGTCTGTAAAATCTGGAACGAGTGTAGGTTTTTAGAACCTCAAACACGGGTGAGAAATTTATCTAAAGGGGAAGTGGAGCCCGCCTACACATCTTGGTATGGAATAAGAGGCAGGGAGCATCAAGAGCAAGAACGACCCGCAAAGAGACCCCACGTGCAATAATTCACCGAGCAAACACAAGAGCATTGGGTTTGGTTAGAAAAAGAAAACAGCTACCAAGCTACCATAAGCAAGTTGGAAGCCCAGGTCAGGGAAATCAAATTTGAAAAAATTCTACATACTGCCACAATTAAAGGGGAGAAAAATAGGTTAACCCAAGAAAATGAAGTTCTCTGGGCCCAGATACAGGAATTAAAAACAGCTGCTGAGAACCCAGAGAGAAGCAGAACTGATGAAAGGCTTACCAACAGTTTGAGGCATAAAGTGTGCAGCTATGGGAATGATCTAGACAAAGCTGAAAAAGAACTGGCCGGGGTTCGGGCAAGATTAACAAGAAGTGCAGAGGAAAGAACAGAGTTTGTCCAGAGACTAAAAAGGAAATATGACCAAGAAGTCATAGGTTTGAAGGAAAAGCTGGCCGCCCTCGAGAACGAAGTGGCCAAACAGGCAAAAAGGTTCAAGGCAGACAGGGAACAATACTATACCATGATGGCTCAGTTGGAGGAAGGCTTGCTACAATTGCAAGAAAAGAATCATAAGGACGTCCAGGTTCTAGAGGCTAGGTCTCAACAGAACGGGCGCTTACTCCAGGAAAAGGGCGTTATCAGGCAGAGGGTCAGAGAAATTGCGGATTATATTGCTACAAAAGGCCAAGAGTGTGAAGATATGACTCATACCACCTTCTTCTCGGCAGTAATGATATTCGTCCACAAGATAATGGACGACCTACACCGCCTCCAGCAAGGTTTGGTACGTAGACCTGTGGCAAGACCGAATGATGTCCAGCTGCCCCCTAGAGCAATAGAGGCACTTATGTATTCTTGATGTCCTTTTCGAGTCTGTATTTCATTTTCTTGTTTATGTCTACTTTAAGTCTTTGTAGTTTCTTTAAAATTTCCAAGAAAATATGTCGGAGCCTTTTGTTATGGATGAAAGCTGGAAGTTTTTTCCTCTAATGAAATGAAAATTCGAAAATGTTTATGTCCTTTGGTATTTATTGCATGAACTACGTGATGATCTGATTCACGCAGCGCCATGATACGCAGGCAATCCACATAAGATTCGATCATAACCATAAGTATAGAAACCGAGCGAGGAATAAAAGAACGGAAACAATAACAAAGGGAAGGAAAGTTCAAAACCCAAAAATAAAGCTTGGATGAAGTACACAACTGTTGCAAAAACATATAGAAAAGAATTTGAATTGCTCAGGTGCATTACATACCCCAAACGTGCGATTGCCTATGTGATAAATGTTTCAACCTAACATTTTGTTGGTTCGATCTAAAAGGTATTTTCAGGTGGTTGGTTTTGTGGTAACCTGGTTTCCCATCCTTACTTCACTAGATCAAAAGGAAGCATAGAAATGACATCTGAAAGTCACTTGCCAATCGTCAACTCTTCTGTGGAAGACCTAAATCCGGCCATCCCAACATCTGAATCAGCAACATCGGAAGAATACAGGACTCTGTGTTGCCGCATGGTCCATTGGTAGGGAACCACTCAGTACCATTCCGGGTTTCCCAGAGATAATTCCCAAGGCAGGTGGGACATCCAAAATCCCCATAAGCTACCCTTCCACGCCATTTGGATATACAACTATGTCGGTTCACTTTGCTGGAAGGCCTTCTGAGGTTCGCCCCCAGGCCTTGTTTTCTGGTGTGTCTTCCAACATCTTCACCGCACCACCAATCTCTGCCACGGCTCCGTCGACTATCTCTGGACCATGTTTCGAGCCGCCAGCAGTCACATTCCAAACACTGTCATCCATCTGGATACCACTCATATTACTCTCAATGCATATCCCCAACAACCTCATCTTGAGGTCACTTTGATACAAGATAAGAAAAGCCTCGAGCATGAAGAAATAACTCGGAAAATGAAGAGTATTGAACAGAGCCTCAAGAATATACAGGGGCTGAGCGAGCAGAAAAGCGTCTCCTATGCAGATTTATGCATGTTCCCACACGTCCACTTGCCTCTTGGGTTTAAAATCCCCAAGTTCGAAAAATATGACGGACATGGGGACCCCATAGCTCATCTGAAAAGGTACTGCAACCAGCTACGGGGAGCAGCTGGGAAAGAGAAACTTCTCATGACATATTTTGGGAAAGCTTGACAGGAATTGCATAAGAATGGTACATGGACCAGGATATATCCCGCTGGCACATATGGGATGAACTGGCACAGGACTTTGTCCAGGAATTCCAATACAATATGGACATCGCTTTCGATAGGAACTCACTATCCAATCTTAAAAACAAACCCTCAGAGAGTTTCAGAGAGTACCCCATCAAATGGCGCGAGCAGGCATCCAGGGTCAAACCTCCGATGGATGAGGTTTAAATGGTCAGCGTCTTTCTACAAGCACAGGAAGCTGATAACTTCTAAAATATGATGTCCGCCATGGGCAAACCATTTGTGGACGCAATCAAAATTTGATAAATGGTGGAGAATGGTCTAAAAATTGGTCATATCCTGAGCCAATCTGCCATAAGAGCAACCTCCCAGGCCATCCAAAGTGGATCCGGGAGTGCAGCCAACAGAAAAAAGAAAGAAGAAGGGGCCATGATGGTTTCCGATGTCAGGAAGCCTCGACAATACCCAAGTCCATTTCCCAAAGCTTCCCAACATTACTATCCTCACCAAGATGCAGCTTATGCTACGCCCCCTCTTCCCTATGTGGTAATGAACGCTCAACCACATCCCAGGACGCAACAACAATACAATCAGAATAGAGCTCCACCTCCAAGAAACAACAATCCTCCCCCAGCTCCATATAATCCACGCCCTCCCAAAAACTACCCGTACAACACCTACCCTCGTGAACCACCAAGGAAACCCAAATTCACTCATATCGGGGAGCCGTATTCAAGGCTCTTCCCAAAATTAGTCTAGATGGGGCTTCTACAACCCGTACCTTCGACCAGGCAAAACCCAACATCAGCATCATACAAGCCGGGAACCAATTGTGCCTACCATTCCGGAGCAGGAAGGCATGACACGGAGGAGTGTTGGACCCTCAAAAGGCCGTAGAAAGCCTTATAGAACAAAAGAAAGTGGTGTTAAGGGACGAAGAAGCTCCCAATGTGACGAACAATCCATTGCCCACTACAATCATGGGCCCGTCATCGGCATGATTTACGAGGATTAGGATTTTGATCCAGCTCTAAAGGCCATCATCGCCATCGCAGATGTGTAAAGAAAGCCCAAGGCGGCACCCAAACCAGTTAAGGAGATGAAGAGGAGTAACCCCGTCCCCCAGGTCACGGAGAAGGCTGAGACAGAAACAAATAGGGGACCCTCTAAAGATGCTGTCCTTTACATCCCCAAGGCACCCAGGAAGGAACAAAGTGTGTTGAGCCCTCCCAGAAGGTTACAGTTCAACAAGGAAATAATGAACGGCCCAAAAATGTACGTGCTAAAAGGGACGTATGTGGTGCGGGGGCAAATAACTTCACCAAGGCTGAATGAGCCCGTGGTGATTAGCCGCGCGTCGCAAACTACCATGAAGAATACTACTACCGTCCCCTGGAATAACCATAGGACGGTGGTGATGTACAAAGGGAAAGAAATTACTGGGGAAACAGGCGATATAAACTCATCAGAGAAATACATCGACCTGGAAGAACTGAACAAAAGAAAGCTGAAACGCTTTCCGCCTAAAAGGCCGATCAGTGCCAGAGAGGCAGATGAATTCTTCAAGAATAAGAAAATCGCGGAATACGCCATAATTTAGGAGCCCAGAAAGTCCCCCACTCAGGTCTCACTTCTATCCTTGCTGGTAAATTCAAACGAACATCAAGAAAACCCTGGTCAAAACCTTTAACAAAGCATACGTTCCGGCCAACACCACAGTTGAGCAAATGGAAAGAATGGCATAACGATTTTTTAAAGTCAACCGGATCTCATTTAGCAAGAATGACTTTCCCCCGAAAGGGGCTACCCACAACAAAGCTTTCCACCTAATTGTTAAATGTGAAGGCTACTACGTGAAAAGGTTTAAGATGGACGGCGGATCTGGGGTTGATATTTTCCCTCTATTGACCCTACAAAGATTGGAGATCGAGACTGAGAGAATCAAGACCAACAATGTGTGCGTCCGTGCATTCGATGGTATCAAGAGAGACATGATCGGGAAGATTTATTTGGTCTTGATAATCGGCCCTGTAGATTTTGAAGTGACATTCCAGGTCATGGATATGAATATTTCCTACAATTATCTCCTAGGAAGGCCTTGGATCCATGCAGCAGGGGCAGTGCCATCGACTCTCCACCAGATGGTTAAGTTCGAATATGAGGACCAGGAAGTCGTGGTCCATAGGGAAGACGAGAAATCTATTTACAGGGACCCATCATCCCCATGCCTGGAAGCAAGAGAGCGCAGCGAGCACATAGTCTACCAGGCTTTCAAGATTGTCATTGCGGACCAGCATGAGGAAGGTACCCCGTGCCCTCAACCCTTCCTATCAAAAATATCAATTATTGTCGCCAAAGACATGATTAAAGATGGGTACACACCTATAAAAGGGCTCGGGGTGTCCTTGCAAGGCATTAAAGAACCCGTCACTTTGCCTACCAATAAAAATTTTTTTGGCATAGGGTTTCAAGCTACTCCCGACAATGAACAATGGGCTGACCAACGTAAGAAAAATGGTTGGGTATTGCCTCAGCCAATCCCGCACATCACCGCATCATTTGTCAAGCCAAAATACGTGGAGGAAGAGGAAAAGGCTTTCACGGCCGAAGAAATAGAAGAAATATGCGGAGCAATGAGGAAGATGTTGTATAAGGCCCATATGCTCCAACCAGGATAAGGCTCCAGCTCTGCCGAAGTGCAGTATATGGGTCCTGACACCAAGTTGCAAAACTTGAAGGCTACTCCATTCCCCGTCAGGCGGGAGTCCCGATAGTTCAGCTTTTGCCATCCTTTCTGCACTATGAGTTATTTCAGGGTGTAAGTCAAGTGTTTTAACTTCTTGACTTTAAATTCCGATGTAAACCCTCCTATGTTCAAATTCAATGAAATGAAACCAAAATTTCATCGTCTATTATTCTTTCTGATTTTTGTTTACTTTTCTTATTTTTCAGTCCTAATAATGCGGCTTTAAGAAACATGACATGCTTGCGAACTTCATGCTCTGATCTTAATACACCGTCTAACCTCAAAATAATGAATCAAGAACTGGAATATGACAAAGAGAGGCTTTTAGGGAAATAAATTGAGAATTGGAACAGTTCGAGAATAACCCTAATCCAAACTTAAACGAAATGGAACCCGTTAACTTTGGCAATGAAGAAGAGATTCGAGAAACCATGATAAGCGTCCACACGGATGAAAAGACTAGAGACGCCTTGATTTAACTCCTATTTGAATTCAAAGACGTGTTTGCTTGGTCCTACGACGACATGCCCGGACTAAGTGTGGACTTGGTGGTACACAAATTGCCAACCTACCCCGGTCATCCACCTGTCCAACAAAAGCAGAGGAAATTTAAAACAGACATGAGTGACAAGATCAAAGAAGAGGTCGCTAAACAACTAAAGACTGGAGTAACCCGAGTGGTCAAATACACCACCTGGCTGGCCAATGTGGTTCCGGTGCCTAAAAGGGACGGAAAGGTCCGAGTATGTGTCGACTACCGAGATCTGAATAAAGCAAGTCCCAAAGATAATTTTCCACTGCCAAACATACATATCCTAGTTGAAAATTGTGCCAAACATGAGGTACAGTCTTTTGTCGATTGCTATGCCGGATATCACCAGGTGTTGATGGATGAAGATGATGCAGAAAAGACAGCCTTCACTACACCCTGGGGAAAATAATGTTACCGGGTCATGCCATTTGGTTTAAAGAACACTGGGGAAACTTATATGAGGGCCATGACCGCCATATTTCACGACATGATGCATCAGGAGATTGAGGTGTACGTGGATGATGTGATCATTAAGTCCAGAATCCAAAGTGACCATGTACAGCATTTGACGAAATTCTTCGAACGCCTGCGCAGATATGATTTGAAATTAAACCCAGCCAAATGCGCTTTCAGAGTTCCATCCGGAAAATTACTGGGATTAATAGTCAGCCGACGGGGCATTGTGCTGGACCCAACAAAGATAAAATCTATTCAGGATCTCCCAGCCCCAATAATCAGCAGGTTCATCGCTCAGTTGACCTCCACATGCGAGCCTATATTCAAGCTGTTGAAAAAAGATGCAGCCATCAAATGGATAGACGAGTGCCGGGATGCTTTTGATAAGATCAAAGAATATCTGTCAAATCCCCCAGTGTTAGTCCCACCAGAACTAGGGAGACCTCTGTTGCTATACCTGACGGTGCTAGAAAATTCCTTTGGATGTGTTCTCGGGCAACACGATCCAACCGGGAAGAAAGAGCAGGCCATTTATTACTTAAGTAAGAAGTTCACAAGCTACGAGGACAAGTATTCTCAGTTAGAAAGGACTTGCTGCGCTCTAACTTGGGTTGCTTAGAAGCTCTGACATTATTTATTAGCTTATACCACCTATCTCATCACGAGGCTGGATCCTTTGAAGTACATATTCCAAAAGCCAATGCCCACCGGGAGATTAGCAAAATGACAATTCCTGCTCATAGAATTCGATATTGTCTATGTCACTCGCACAGCTATGAAAGCTCAAGAATTGGCCGATTATCTAGCTAAAAGTCCGGTTGATGATGAATAGCAACCCTTGAGCACTAATTTTCTGGATGAATAAATCAACTCCGTCGAAATAATCTCGGAAGGCGCCGACACCTGGAAAATGTTCTTCGACGGAGCAGCCAATGCGAAAGGTATTGGGATAGGGGCAATCTTCATTTCACCCACAGGACAACACTACCCTGCCACGACACGCCTCCGTTTCTTCTGCACAAACAATACTGCTGAATATGAAGCTTGTATAATGGGCATGAACATGGCCATTGACATGGATGTAGAAGAGTTGTTGATCATGGGGGACTCCGATTTGATCATTAAGCAGGCTCAGGGAGAGTGAGAAACTTGAGATGTTAAACTTCTTCCCTACAGAGAGCATGTGGAGAATCTTAGTAAGCGATTCAAAGCCGTTGAGTTCAGATATATTCCTCGGTGCCACAATGAGTTAGCGGATGCGCTGGCCACCCTAGCTGCAATGCTGCCCTTTCCTGGCAATGTTCACATAGACCCATTTGAGATCCAAATCAAGGAAAGACATGGTTATTGCAACAAGGTCAAAGTAGAACCCGATGTCCAACCTTGGTATCATGACATTAAAAGATTTTTGAAGACAAGAGAATATCCAGAGCAGGCCAACGGAGATCAAAAGAGAACCATCCGAAGGCTCGCCAACAGTTTCTTCCTAAGTGGGGAAGTACTGTATAAAAATACTCCCGATCTAAATCTGTTAAGATATGTAGACGCCAAAGAAGCCGAAAGTATCATGGGCGAGTTCCATTCAGGAGTATGCGGTCCCTATATGAATGGGTACGTCCTCGCAAAGAAAATCTTGCGGGCTGGATATTATTGGATGACCATGGGGAAATATTGTTTTGGTTTCGTCCGGAAGTGCCATAAGTGTCAAATACATGGCTACCTAATCCATGCACCACCATCAGAACTGCATCCTATGTTGGCACTCTGGCCATTTGTTGCCTGGGGAATGGATGTCATTGGGCCAATCGAGCCAAGGGCCTCAAACGGGCACAAATTCATTTTGGTTGCTATCGCCTATTTCACAAAATGGGTCAAGGCTGTCACCTTCAAAGCTGTCACTAAGGAAGTGGTGATGGATTTTGTGCATGCTAATATCATCTGTTGGGTATCCAAAAAACTAGCATTACCGATAATGCCGCGAATCTAAATAGTAACTTGATGAAGGAGTTATGTGAACAGTTCTAGATAACACACCGCAACTCGACCCCTTACAGGCCCAAAGCCAATGGCGCCGTTGAAGCAGCAAACAAAAACATTAAGAAAATTCTCAGGAAAATGATCCAAACATCCAGGAAATGGCATGAAAAGCTGCCTTTTCCATTGTTGGGATATCGCACGACCGTGCGCACATCGGTTGGGGCTACCGCTTACCTATTGGTTTATGGCACTGAAGCCGTAATACCCGCAGAAGTCGAAATTTCTTCCCTTCGATTTATTGTTGAAGCATAAATTGAGTACAATGAGTGGGTCAAGACCCGACTGGAGCAATTAACTCTGATTGATGAGAAAAGAATGACCGCAGTGTGCCACGGACAATTGTACCAGCAAAGAATGGCCCGCGCTTACAACAAGAAAGTGCGACCTAGAAACTTCGAAGTAGGGCAACTCGTTTTAAGACGTATCCTCCCGCACCACGAAGAAGCGAAAGGAAAATTTTCCCGAAACTGGAAAGGTCAATACATCATAAGGAAATTTCTACCAAAAGGAGAGTTATACCTGGGGGACATCGAAGGAAATAACCCCGAAACGACTGTCAATGCAGATGCCGTCAAAAGGTACTATGTTTGATCCTCCAAATATTTTCAAATGTTCTCCGGTTGGGATGTCGAAGGCTTTCATTCTCGCTACCCAAACACCATTAACCCTTTTGCAAACCGTTTGAGCCGGTTACTCTTCTTTGATTACCCTATTTGGAACCCAAAGTTGTTATTGAAAAAAAAGATCAATCAAAAAAAAAAAAATCAAAACAAAAACCAAAAAAATCAAAACAAAAATCGAAAAAAAAAGACAACAAAAAGTTCCCTGAACTACGTTCGAGTTGATTCCGAAAGGATACGTAGGAAGCCTCTCCCTGGGGTTCAGTCACACAAAAATAAAAATCCACATTTCCCCAAGAGTTTAAGTTGGGGCAGATGTTATAATATGTTTTGTGATAATTTCACCGAAGAGGTTCCAAAGTTGTAATTCAATACAAATTTTTCTCACCAAAACCCTGTTCATGTCTTTCCGATCAATTGGTAAACATGCTTAAAGTTGGAGGATACAGTGTCGAATCTGGTGTAAGCAAATGACAGAAACAAAATGAGAGAGTCTTATCGCTGGAAACCCACAAAGGGCACTACAAGGCGATGGTGAGAAGATAAATGAGAGAGGTTAGTTGGTGAAAACCCGCAAAGGGCGCCACTGATCGAAAAGGATAATGGGTCACTGACATGGACATAGTCCGGGGCAAGGTTTCTCAACCTCGAGGTAATAGTTGTGATGAATTTCTGAGAGTCGGACGGTTTACACGGATCAGGCATCTAGTCCAAAGGGCATGTCATGTTCATTGAAGTCCGCATGCACTCCAGATAAGTCCTTCTTTACTTTCCCCGAAAGGGACGCCTCTTTTTTAAATTCGTTGTCTATTCTGTCGTTTATTTTTCTTTTGAATCCCTTTCGGTCTAACTCTATCCTGAAACTAAGGCAAAGAAAAGATGGCAAGACTGATTTACAAGGCTCTCATTTGACGCGGGTCAATATGCAAAAGGCACCCAGCCTCATCAGGGGCATCGAGTCGATTCCGACTGGCCACAATGGCCGATGATTCAAACTCAAAACCTTGAAAGGAGAAAATCAAATTGAAGTGCCTATAAAGGCGAATGAAGTTGAAAGGTTGAACCCCGCGTGGCTAACCATCTTGGCAAGGTTTGAAAAGCCGAAGTATTCCAATTGACCTAAAGTTATAGTTGAAAGAAAAGTCAGAAGTGAAAGGCCAATAAAAGCGAAATAAAGTTGGAAAGGTTAAGTCCCACACGACTAACCCTCGCAACAGAATTTGAGGGGGCCAAAACTCTCCCCCGATACTCTGGAAATTCATAAGAAAAGCAAGTGAAAAGCCTACAAAGGCAAAAATAAAATGTTGGGTCCCACGTGACCGATCGCCATGGTAAAATCTAGGAAGCCAAGGTCCTCGGTATTAGAGATGAAACCTAATCCCTAGCAAGCAAGAAAGTGATTGGGATCTTCATCAAAAGAACTGAGATCAAAAAGTTGAAAATCAAGGCCGCAAAACCAACCACCGTTCCAAACTAACAAATTGTTCTTTGTTTGAAAATAGGAAATAGGTGAAAAAGAGACCATGCAAAAGCAGGTGCAATCAAAAGGAATGGCGCGAAAGCTAGAAGGAGCTTTGCAGCGTTGACTCCAAAGAAAGGGAAGTTTCATCCAAGAAATCTTTTTCCGCATGGATAAGAAAAAATAAAAATATAAAAAAAAAAGAAGAAGAAAGAAAGAAAATAAAAATAAAAGGAAGAAGAATTGAAGTTGAAAATAACTCAAAGTAGTATGGGGCCTTCAATCCACGACTACACCTTTTCCGACATGGGTGTACACGCTCTATAGTCGATGCCAATTAAGGGTATACATTAAAGGTGTCTAACGGGCCGGGTTGACCCGTAACCGGACCGGCCCAGACCGGTTAAAACCGGAACCGGACCGGCCCGGTTCATAGGGGGCCGGGTGGGCTGGGTAGGGGGTTAGAGGGGGTTGGTCCGTTTAATTATTTTGAAACGGGTAACCGGACCGGTCAAACCCGGCCAAGGTGAACTGTACACTTTACCGGTTTAACCGGCCCGGCCCGGCCCGGTACAACGTCTATAATTTTTTTTTTTTTTTTTTTTTTTGTAAATGTTTGGGGCCCACTTATCTGTTGGCAATAGTCACCTTAGCAGGGAGCCGTTGTCCAACGGTAGATTTGCACAAATGGCCCTTTTTTGGGCCTTTTTTTAAAAAAAAATTAACACTTCCTCAATTTACAAAGTTAACCTTTTCTAAAATTATAAATACACCTCCCTCTTCTTCATTTATTCGCTCATCTCTAATTTCTCAATCTCAATTTCTCTCATTCAAGTTAAATCATGCCCCGTGATTCTAGAGTGCGCTCATATGTTTGGGAACGTTTTGATGTGGTTGAAGAAAATGAAGAAGTTTACAAAGTAAAGTGCAAGAATTGTGGTATAATCTTAAATCTTCGTCCAAAGTGCACGGGCACACGCTTTTTAAGGAGGCATATAAATAGTTGTCTTGAGCATCCACCAGACCACCAACAATTCGTTTGATTAATTGATTTCAGACAATTTGTGTTATTTTAATATTATTAGACGTATTATGCATTTATGTTTAATGTTTTAGTTTGTTATTTTAGTATTATTAGACGTATAAGTTCAAGTTTGAACTTTAATTTGAAGTATTAAATATTTAAATGTAAACTTTAATAGTTTAATTTGCAAGTTTTAGTTTGTTATTTTAATATTATTAGACGGTACCTAATTATTTAATGATATATTCAAATGTAAGAATTCTAAAGTCTTTGCATCCTTTATTCAAACACTATTTTTATAAGTTTATTTTTTTGTTTATATTTTTACGACAGTTATAACAAATACAAAAAAAAAAATTAAAAAAAATAAAAAAACACTTAACCAGCCTGGCCCGGCCCCTTAAGCCCCTAACCCATACAGTTAAGGTTTTACCCGGATTAACCCGTACCCATTAAAGCCGTTAACTATAACTCGTAACCGGCCCGGTACCCCTACCCGTCCGGTTCAACAAAACCCCAACCCAGCCCGGCCCGGCCCACCTGTTAGACACCTCTAGTATACATTCCCTAATTGATATTTTTCTTTTCCAGTTAAGGGTATACATTCCCTAACTGATGCTTTGCTTTACCAATTAAGGGTATACATTCCCTAATTGATATTTTTCTTTTCCAGTTAAGGGTATACATTCCCTAACTGATGCTTTGCTTTACCAATTAAGGGTATACATTCCCTAATTGATGCTTTCTTTTCCAATCAAGGGTATACACTCCTTGATTGATGCTTCCTTTTCCCGACGCAGGGTATACACTCCCGTAGTCGATGCCAATCAAGGGTATACACTCCCTGGTTGATGTTTTCTTTTCCAATCAAGGGTATACACTCCCTGGTTGATGTTTTCTTTTCCAATCAAGGGTATACACTCCCTGGTTGATGCTTTCTTTTCATATCAAGGGTATACACTCCCTGGTTGTTGCTTTCTTTTCCAATCAAGGGTATACACTCCCTGGTTGATGCTTTCTTTTCCAGTCAAGGCTATGGACTCCGTGGTTGATTTTCTTTTCTCGACGTAGGGTATACACTCCCGTAGTCAATGCCAATCAAGGGTATACACTTCCTAGTTGATGTTTTCTTTTCCAATTAAGGGTGTACCCTCCCTGGTTAATGTTTTCTTTTTCAATCAAGGATATACACTCCCTGGTTGATGTTGCAACATAGGGCTCCCAACCCTTAGTTGATCCCGCTTTGAGATAAAGGGTATCCACTCCCTAGTCTGCAATAACTTCGGATGCACCAGTCCCGACTTTCCATTGCTTTCAATAATGAAGTAGCATAGAGTTCGTTACAATAACTCACAAAATCTCCCTAGTGAAAACTGGGGCAGAAATTTCGTTCGTTTGTTTTGATTTTTGTGCATATTACGTTTGTAGGACATTGGAACTTGAAACGACCAAAAGAAGAAGTTTCAATCCAAAATAACAAAAAAAAAAAGAAAAGAAAGAATCAAAAATTGCACAAACGGGGAAGATGTGGACTATTCAGGACAAGATTGAAGTCATCCGTCCAGTATATCCTACTTTGAGGAACGACAAGAAAAAACCAGCACCTGCGACTAACAAGCATCATGATCCAGGTCAGAGTCAGCAAAAGATCAAGACTCAAGACCAAGTCTTAGATAGGAATCTTGTAACTAGCAGCTGATAGGTTTAGTTAGTCTTTCGTTTTGTACTTGGGTGTAATAAAGAGATCAGCAACAGTAACAGCAGCAACCGCAGTGAAACCATAATTACTCGGTAGTCCCAGCTACCAAAACCTCCAGAACTACACTGACCTAATTCCTTTGTAGCCAAGGATATGTAGGCAACCTTTGAAGCAAGGTTCAGTCAAACTTTTTAAAAACGCTTCACAATGGAACATATGAATGAGTAAAGGTCGTTTATCGCCGCTCACTTCGTCTTTGCCCGAAAACTTTTCATGTTTCCGAGCAAAGAGGGGCAACTATGAGCATGTAATTTTTCACCTACTAAATAATCCTACAAAATTAGATAAGTAAATTAATCTTATGGATTTTGTTGAATTTTTAGTGATTAATTGTGAATTGTTTTGCATTTTTTGCATATTCATAATTCGTCTTCTTAAAATTATTTAAAATTGCATAATTAGGCACACCATTATTATAAAGGAATTATAAACTCATTATTTGTGACTAATTGAATTGAATAGCAAAACGCATAATGATTATTTGAGGTGATGTAGTTTTGATAACTAATTACTAAAAATTAATCATTTTTATTCGATAAATCATACATTTAATTAGGAATATAAAATTGGTCATTTTATTCTTGATTAATCTGTAAATAGACAAGGTTTAAATTAATTACTGCATTTTTGGATTAAATTAGATTTGAACTTAATTAGATTCATTAATTAAGAGAGCCAATTTCGGACCTGGCCTTGAAACTACCCAGGCCCAAGCCTAACTCTACACTACCCAAACTTACCCAGCCCAATTACCACATAACCCGGCCGACCCCTTACACTACCCAAGCGACCCGGTTTGGTTTAATTGGTTGAATCCTGGCCATTGATCGAAATAGATCAGACGGCAAGGAAATCCACCCCCTTCAGTATATAACTTTCCTACAACCCCCCCTACCTTCATTTCATCAAAAGCCTAACCCCCACCAAACCCTAGCCGCCTCCCCTCTCCTTCGTCTCTCTCTTTTCTGCCTCGACCAAACCCTAGCCACCCTAGGTTTCTGCCACCGGAACTCTCCTAACGGTGGCGTACCATCTCCAAACCACCCCAACCTTTCACCCTACAACCCTCTCCTTACCCTTAACCCCATCCCACCATCAGTTTCCCCAAAATCCCACCCAAAATCACCCGATTTCAGATCTAAGAATCAGAAAACCTAAAATGCTACAACAGCGGAGTTTCTCCAATCAACCCCAAATTTGCACCGGATGACCCTCACCCTTCCCTCAATCACCTCCCACCATCGATTTCCCCAAAAACCCATCCAAAATCGTCAAATTTCGGATCTAAGAATCAAGAAACCCTACCTTCCCCTTCTGGCCGATCTGAAGTCCTTCGATGGTTTCTACCTACATGGATCGATAAATCTCGTTGAGGGCTACTGATTCATGTTGGTTGAAGTCATTTTCAAACCCTCAGGAGTCCGGCCAAGGTCCGACAATCGTCCATTTTCCAGCCAAACCCCTTTTACGGGTATCTCCTCTTCTTTTATTATGTCTATTTGCTATTGAAGAATGAAAGCATATCAATTATTGTAGTCCTTATTTTGTTTAGGTTTAGTATTTTCTCTCCTTTTCTTAATATTCTGTCTCTAATTGTTTTGTTACCATTAGGTTTAGATTCTGTTTCCTTTTCATTATTTTTCCATGTTTGTTTGCTGTGCATTTCTATGATGAATCCTTCGTTCAATAGTAAGTTTTATTTTGACGATCGTGTGCCATAGTTTGTTCATTGTGATTGACTTTGTTCAAGAACCTATTAGATTTTACTGTTACTGTTTAGGAAGGATCATTTGTTGATTAACTACTTCGTAGTTTATTTGAGCATTATTATATTTAAATTAGTTAATTAATGGCCTGATTAATTAGGAAATTAGTTAATCCAGAACCAGTGTATGGTCATAGATTAACTTAGTTTAGTACTAACCTCAAGATTAACCAAATTAATTGTAGCTTATAAAAACCACTTTTTTAATAGGTTAACATAGGTTAATAACCTCCCAAACAACTAACTAAGTCCTAAAACCTGTCTAGGATAACTAGTTAGGATAGCTAAAACAAATTAGTTAATATGAGCTTAATGATTGATCAAGTTCCTGATTTTAGGTAATCAAGTTAAGTTAATTTAATTAAATCAGTTTACTTAATCTAAGGAGTTGAATTGATTGACCTCCTTCATTTAATTAGTATGAAAAACTATCTTTGGGCATTTAATCAATTAACCTCTAATTAGTTGACCTAACCTTGGTCAAAGAACAACTAGTAGTCACCTAAGGGACCTAACTAGTGTTAGTTAACTAGAGTTAAATAATAAGCTAAGTGAGCTTAACCTTGATTACCCAATGGTAAATTCAGGGACTCTAAGGTGTACATTAGGTAACTCAGTTTAGGAAATAAGATTTGCAAGGGTAAAAAGATCTTTTAATGAGTAAGAAAGTTCTAGAATAGGGGCAGCTGTCCCAAAGATAGGGTTGGCCGCTGCCCTATGTACTTTTTCAGCTTTGGATAGGGAATATTCAAAAGAATATCCCATTCCCAAATATCCTATAAATAGACCCTCTTTTTATAGATGGGGAGGTTACACTTTTTTGGACACTCTCTGAGCTGCTGAAATACATAATATTTCTCATTCAAACAAAAAAAAGTTATTAGTAGAAATCTGAATTCTTTTAGAGGAATTGGTTCTCAGTTACTTTGGGGTTTTTTTTCTGTTTTGGAGTCTGATTGCTGGGAGTCCTAAGTATTTTCTACTCAATATTTCTGGGTTTGGTTATGGCTGAGTACTAGTTCTCTCTAGTTTTCTGTTGCTGTTGTTGTTGCTGATTTCTCTTCTTTCTTGCTGCTTGTTGTTCATACTTGACCTTTATTTGGTGAAGTCTCTTGTTGGGTTTTCTTTAATTTTAAAGGTACGTAACAGTGAACTTTATACAAAATTATTGAATTCAGGCCTTGTTTTAAATTTTTTGGTTCATGTTGTGTTTTCTTCAAGAATATGTGAATCTGAATCTTCTTCTCCTCCTTTCTTAATGTAGAAACTGAAGTAAGATTATCATTATCTGAGTGTATGCAAGCAACCCTTGGAATCTGCTTGGTTATGTGGCGAGTTTCTGTTAATAAGCTTAACGTTTGATAGCTAGGTGGTAATTTCATATGTGGTTAGCATGATAGAAAGATAAATTGCACTAAGGTAAATGAATTTGACCTTTCAATGGTCAAATTCACCCCACAATAGTGCACAAATCAGTAGTATAAATGGCTGGAATTCACCCTCAAAAGGGTACAAAGTATGTAGTTAAAAGGGCATTAGAGTTGATGTCCCACACGTTCGCGTAGGTCAATTTCTGGACCTCAGCCTTTTTACTCTTCGCATTTGTGTTCACCCTTCCGTGAACACGATGGTATGTCAAGTCTATCCTTCGCGAACGCGACCTCCCTTCCGTGAACGCGAAGGGCAATTTTGCCCAGTGGTATATAAATATTTCCAGAACAGTAGCTTCGGGATTTTTCATAAGTTTTCACGAAATTCATCTTCTCCAAGGTCCTTAGGAATCCATTGAAGCCATCCTTCACCGAAACTTCTTGGGTTAGTAAATTTTAACTCGTTTCCTTCATTTTTCATCTATATCTCATGAATTCCTAAGCCTAAAACATGCAAATTAGAGTAGAAAATTAAGAATTTGGGTAGAGTTAGGCCCTTTTGAATTTTCTTGATTTAGACCTCGTTTTGGGGTTGAATTTGAAAACAAATTATGTATTCGGGCTCGTGGGTGAATGGGTGACGTGGGTTTGGTCTGAGCCTCGTGTTAGGACCAAGCGAGCCCGGGTTTGAATTTTGTTATTTTGGAAGAATGCATGGAAATGGGTAATTAGGCTATGTAATTGAATTATTGAATCTTTATTGATATACTTGAGTTGATTATGCCTAGATAATAACATTCCGGAGTTGAATTCAAAAGGAAAGGCGGTATTAGGGGGTTGATTGCTATATTTTGGACCCGAGGTAAGTGTTTGGTCTAACCTTAGCTTGAGGGAATAGGAGTTGAGTATCATTTGCTATTTGCTAATTGTTAAATCCGATGTATAGTCATGGTGACGAGTATCTATACATTGGTGTCTAGCATGACCGTGAGTCCCTATATTATGAATATTCTGACTTTGTTGTAATTTCTATGCCTAATTGATGATTTCTATATGACGTAAAGGGCATGTGACGGAATATGAGGTAATTACATTGTTTTGGAGCATTGGCTCAAATTGTAAAACGAATGATGAAGGAATATGTGATAATTACATTCTTTGGAGCATTGGCTCAAATTGTAAAACGAATGATGAAGGAATATGTGATAATTACATTCTTTGGAGCATTGGCGCAAATTGTGAAACGAATAATGAAGAAATGTGAGGTAATTACATTCTTTTGAGCATTTGCTCAAATTGTGAAACGAATAATGAAGAAATGTGAGGTAATTACATTCTTTGGAGCATTGGCTCAAGTAATAGAATAAATCATGGAAATGAAAGTGAAAGAAAGAGGAAGAGTTATTGAAATATACCCTTTCCGGGTCATCGTTGTATAGTTCCCTTGCCGGGATTTAATTGTTTAATTGATGTTCCTTTGCCGGGATTTCCATATTTTTTTTCTCTCTGTTTATTTCCTTGCCCTTGTTTGTGGTTGTTGTTTGAGTGAGGAAGAGTGTTAAAGCACGAAGGGTGATGCCGTGCCATGTTTCGTATTATTATGCACGAGGGGACATTCCGTTCCATGTTTTATATGGATTATGCACGAGGGGACATTCCGTGCCACGTTTTATATTATTATGCACGTGGGGACATTCCTTGCCATGTTTTATATTGATTATGAACGAGTGGACATTCCGTGCAATATTTTATATTATTATGCACGATGGGACGTTCTGTGCCATGTTTTATATTGATTATGCAAGAGGGGACATTCTGTGCCATGTTTTATATTATTATGCACGAGGGGACATTCCGTGCCATGTTTTATATTATTATTATGCACGAGGGGAAATGTCGTGCCGCATCTTTTACCGTTTAATATGTGTTGTCAATTCCCGTTATTATTTTCAGTTATTTCGGATTATTGTTTTCATTTCTATCATTTCAGTATTTGCTATATCTTACCCTCAGCATTTTCTCCCCGTAATTGTACTCTTGTTTAGTTTCTGTTATACTATTGAACTGCACAGATACATTTTGTTGTCGTGCCTTAGCCTCGTCACTACTTCGCCGAGGTTAGGCTCGGCACTTACTCAGTACATGGGGTCGGTTGTACTGATGCTACACCTGCACTTCTTTATGTTGTGCAGATTACGCAGCCAGACCCGGAGGACATCATTAGTGGGAGTGTCTTCCAGCTTATCCTAGAGGCGTCAAGGTATACTCGTTGGCGTTCGTGGGCCTCGACGTCTCTTCCATCCCTTTGTCTTCACTTCTGTCTTGTTTTTCCTCTAGTTTCAGATACAACTATGTATTCTCTTTTCATACTTGTATTTAGCACTCTTACATACAGTTCATGAGTTAAATTGTCCTTATTTAGCTTGAAACCATATTTATTTCCGATGTTAAATTGTGAACTGTTTAGTTTATCCTAGTAAATTGATGTTGATATGCTAGTTTATCTATACACATTGGCTTGTCTAGCGGGTTCAATGTTAGACGCGATCACGGTCCGATGGTGGGATTTCGGGGCGTGACAAGTTGGTATCAGAGCACTAGGTTACTTAGGTCTCACAACTCACGTACAACTTGGTAGAGGTTGAGGGATCGGTTCGGAGACGTCTGTATTTATTCCCTAGAGGCTGCGAAGTTAGGATGACTCCATATTTCTTTTCTTCTCTATCGTACGCTATGAATTCTGAGTACTAATTGAGTTTCTATTCTATTCTCTCACGGATGTCAAGGACGCGTGCTTCCCTTGGTTCCGCCCATCAGCTTGACACTTCTGCTACAGCTCCTACTCGGGGTCAAGGTCGAGGACGAGGTTTTGCTAGAGGCCGGGGCCGGGATCAGACTAGAGAAGCAGCCCCAGTGGAGGACCCTCAAGTCGAGTATGACGAGGAGGTCCCATTTCCGGCAGTCCCAGTTGGACCAGCTCAGGTACCAGAGGGGTTCATAGCTACCCCAGTGCTTCAGGACGCCCTTGTCCGTCTAGTCGGACTCATAGAGAGTGTAGCACAGGCGGGTCTTCTTCCTACACCACCAGCCGTCTCTTAGGCTGGGGAGGGTTCCCAGACTCCCACCGCCCGCGTGCCAGAGCAGCTAGCTCCATAGTTTTAGACTCCGGCACCTCAGCCAGCTGGAGTAGCTCAGCTGGGTATTGCAGCACCGGTAGTAAAGGGAGAAACTATGTTAGCAGATGCTTTGTGGAGACTGGACAAGTTCACCAAGTTATTCGCTGCTACTTTTACTGGTTCGCCATTAGAGGACCCCCAAGATTATTTGGACAACTGCCATGAGGTTCTTCGGAGTATGGGCATAATGGAGTCCAACGGAGTTGACTTCGTTACTTTTCGGTTATCTGGCACAACCAAGAGCTGATGGAGAGACTATTGCTTAGCCAGACAAACTCTATCTACACCTTTGACTTGGACTCAGTTCTCAGAGGTATTTTTGGGGAAGTTCCTTCCCATTACTCAAAGAGAGGAACTTCAGAGGCAGTTTGAGCGTCTCCAGCAGGGATCCATGTCTGTCACTCAGTACGATACTAGGTTCATCACTCTAGCCCGACATGCTTTTTATGATACTTCCCACTGATCGGGAGATGGTTCGGAGTTTTATCGAGGGATTGGCCCGGCCTATTAGACTTCAGATGGCTAGAGAGTCAGATACAGATATATCGTTCCAGGATGTGGCCAATGCGGCCAGGAGGATTGAGATGATTATGTCACAGGGTGGTGGTCAGGGGGCTGACAATAGGCCCCGTCATTTCGGTCGTTTCAGTGGAGCCTCATTTGGGGGCAGGGATTCTTCAGGCAGAGGTCATCCTCCCAGAACTTTTCAGCCAGCTCTCCAGGTTTCCCATGGTACTTTAGGTGGTCGTGGTTCTTAGACGCACTATTGTGATCAGCCGCCTTACAGTGCGCCACCAGCTCCCTTCAGTGCACCACCGTTTCAGAGTTTCCGAGGTACTCATTCAGGTCGACAGGGCCAGTTCCAGAGTCAGCAGTCACATTAGCAGAAGCCTTGTTATACTTGTAGTGGTTTGGTGCACATTTATAGGTTTTGTCCCCAAGGTTCTGGTGGGACCCAGCATTAGGGTTCTCGTGCCATGGTACAGGCACTAGGTGTTCCACAACCTGCCCAACCAGCTAGATGTGGGAGTAGAGGTGCTAGAGGTGGAGGTAGAGGTCATAGAGGTGGAGCTCAGGACGCTAGAGGCGGAGGCCAGCTAGTAGTCGGCCGTCCCAGATATGTGGTTCAGGGTGCTGGGGCCCAGCCCTGATGTTATGCTGTTCCAGCCAGGCTAGAGGCTGAGTCTTCAGATGTAGTCATTACAGGTACTATTCGGGTTTGTGACAGAGATGCTTCAGAACTATTTGATTCAGGGTCTACGTATTCGTATGTGTCCTCTTATTTTGCACCGTACCTGGTCATGCCTAGTGATCCTTTGAGTGTTCCTGTTTATGTATCTACATTGGTGGGTGATTCTATCGTGGTCGATCGAGTCCATCCTTCTTGTGTTGTGGTGATTGGGGGTCTTGAGACCCGTGTTGATTTGTTGTTTTTAGGTATGGTCGATTTTGATGTTATATTGGGATGGATTGGTTATCCCCATATCATGCTATCTTGGATTGCCATGCCAAGACTGTGACCTTAGCCTTACCGGATTTGTCCTGTTTGGAGTGGAGAGGGACTCCTGGTCACTCTACCCACAGTGTCATTTCGTACATGAAGGCTCGACGTATGGTCGAGAAGGGGTGTTTGGCTTATATGTCTTATGTGCGTGATTCCAGTGTTGAGGTTCCCTCTATTGATTCGGTGCCCATGGTTCGTGAGTTTCCTTAGGTCTTCCCTTCAGACCTACCGGGGATGCCACCCGACAGGGACATTGATTTCTGCATTGATGTGACTCTGGGTACTCAACCCATTTCTATTCCGTCGTATCGCATGGCCCATCCAGAGTTGAAAGAGTTGAAGGAACAGTTGCAGGATTTGGTTCGGAACGGTTTCATTAGGCCCAACGTTTTTCCTTGGGGTGCTCTAATATTGTTTTTAAAGAAAAAGGATGGTTCGATGAGGATGTGCATTGATTACCGACAATTGAACAAGGTTAGAATCAAGACTAAGTATCCACTGCCGAGGATTGATGATTTGTTCGATCAGCTTCAGGGTGCCAAGGTATTTTCAAAGATAGACTTGAGATCCGGCTACCATCAGTTGAGGATTAGGGTATTTGATGTCCCTAAGACAACTTTCCGCACTCGGTACGAGCATTACGAGTTTTTAGTCATGTCGTTTGGGTTGAAAAATGCCCCAGCAGCTTTTATGGATTTGATGAACCGAGTGTTCAGGCCTTATTTGGACTCGTTCGTGATAGACTTCATTGATGATATATTGATATACTCCCACAGTCAGGAGGAGCATGAGCGGCATCTCGGAGTGGTTCTTCAAACTCTGAAGGATAGCCATCTATATGCAAAGTTTTCGAAGTGTGAGTTCTGGTTGTGTTCAGTTGCATTCCTAGGTCATGTCATATTAGCAGAGGGCATTCAGGTTGACTAGAAGAAGATTGAGGCAGTCAAGAACTGGCCTAGACCAGCATCGGCTACAGAGATTCGTAGTTTCTTGGGATTGGCAGGCTATTAATCGTCGGTTCATGGAGGGGTTCTCATCTATTGCAGCCCCGATGACCAGGTTGACCCAAAAGGGTGCCCAGTTCATATGGTTGGACGAGTGTGAAGCGAGCTTTTAGAGGCTCAAGACAGCTCTGACTACGGCACCGGTATTGGTTTTGCCCACAGGTTCAGGGCCGTACACAGTCTTTTGAGATGCTTCCCGTATTGGGCTTGATGCAGTGTTGATGCAGGATGGCAAGGTCATTGCTTATGCTTTGAGGCAGTTGAAGATTCATGAGAAGAACTATCCAGTGCATGATTTGGAGTTGGCAGCCATTGTCCACGCATTGATGATTATGAGGCACTATCTGTATGGCGTGGCGTGTGAGGTGTTCACGGATCATAAGAGTCTTCAGTACTTGTTCAAGCAAAAGGAGTTGAATTTGAGGCAGAAGAGGTGGTTGGATTTGTTGAAGGATTATGATATTACCATCTTATATCACCCGGGGGAGGCCAATGTGGTGGCCGATGCTTTGAGTTGGAAGTCAGCTAGTATGGGCAGTCTTACTTTTATTCTGGTCAGTTAGAGGCTGCTTGCTTTGGATGTTCAGGCTTTGGACAATCGATTTTTGAGGTTGGATATTTCTGAGCGTATTCGAGTGTTGTCTTGTACGGTCGCTCGTTCTTCATTATTGGAGCGCATCAATGATCGACAATTTGATGATCCCCATTTGTGTGTCCTTAGAGACACGGTGCAGCGCGGAGGCGCCAAGCAGGTGACTTTAGGTGATGATGGTGTTTTGAGATTGCAGGGGCCAGTTTGTGTGCCCAATTTTGATGGGATTCGAGAGTTGATTTTAGAGGAGGCCCATAGTTCCCGGTACTCTATTCACCGGGGCGCCGCGAATATGTATCAGGATTTATGATAGCATTATTGGTGGCGTAGAATAAAGAAGGATATTGTGGCATATTTGGCGCGGTGTTTGAATTGTCATCAGGTTATGTATGAGCATCAGAATCCTGGTGGTTTATTTCAAAGGATTTAGCTTCCCGAGTGGAAGTGGGAGAGGATCACTATGGACTTCGTTACTGGACTTTCGTTGACCCGGAAGAAGTTTGATGTCAAGTGGGTCATTGTTGATAGGCTGACCAAGTCAGCACATTTCATTCTTGTGGCAGTTTCCTATTCATCTGAGAGGTTAGCTGAGATCTATGTCTGGGAGATTGTCCCCCTTCATGTTGTGCTGGCATTTATCATTTTGGACCGGGGCATGTAATTTACCTCGCAATTCTAGAGGGCAGTTCAGCGAGAGTTAGGAACCCAGGTGGAGTTGAGCACAACATTTCATCCTCAGACGAATGGATAGTCCGAGCGGAATGTTCAGATATTGGAGGATATGCTCCGAGCTTTTGTTATTGACTTTGGAGGATCATGGGATCAGTTCTTTCATTTAGCAGAGTTTGCCTACAACAACAGCTACAAGTCTAGTATCCAGGTGGCTCCTTATGAGGCTTCATATGGTACGCGGTGTCGATCTCCGGTGGGATGGTTTGAGCCGGGAGAGGCTCGGTTGTTCGGTACAGATTTGGTTCAAGAGGCCTTGGACAAGGTGAGGATCATTCAGGATAGGCTTCGTACAGCTCAGTCCAGGAAAAAGAGTTATGCAGATCGCAAGGTTCGAGATGTGGCTTTTATGGTTGGTGAGTGAGTATTGCTCCGAGTGTCGCCTATGAAGGGCGTGATGAGATTTGGGAAGAAGGGAAAACTTAGCCCTAGGTTCATTGGTCCGTTTGAGATTCTTGGTCGAGTGGGAGAGGTGTCTTATAGACTTGCATTGCCGCCTAGAATTTTAGCCGTACATCCAGTTTTTCACGTGTCCATGCTTCAGAGGTATCACGGCGATCCAGCCCACGTGTTAGATTTCAGCACTGTCCAGTTGGACAAGGACTTACCTTATGAGGAGGAGCCGGTAACTATTCTAGACCGGCAGGTTCGTCAATTGATATCCAAGAGTTTCCCTTATGTTCGTGTTCAGTGGAGAGGTCAGCCTCCTGAGGCATCAACCTGGGAGTCCGAGTCCGATTTGCGGAGCTCTTACCCTCATTTATTTCCCGACTCAGTTACTTCCTTCTTCTGTCCGTTCGAGGACGAACAATTGTTTTAGATGTGGAGAATGTGATGACCCAAAGGGATCATCACCTATTTTATTGCCCATTACGTACTTTCGAGGACTTGAAAACCTCATGTATAGTTGCCTCGATTTGCGTGCATAGTCCGGGCGCGTAGCCTGACAACTTAAATATGAAAGTTTGTGAAAAATGATAAGATTTTGATATTAAAATGAATAAATTTGACTCCGGTCAACATTCTGGGTAAAACAACCCGGAGCCGTGATTTGACGGTCCCGGAGGGTCTGTAGGAAATTATGGGACTTGGGCGGATGCCCGGAATCGAATTCCGAGGTCCCAAGCCCGAGGAATGAATTTTTGATTGAAATTATTTTTCTTAAATTTATAAAGAAAAGTTAAATGGAAATTTGTTAGAATGTGTTGGTCTTATACGTGGTTTAAGATATTTCAATGATGTTTGGTTGAAATTGGACGTCCTTTGACGTGTTTCGGACTTAAAATTCTAAAATTGAAAGTTTATGAAGTTTGAAGAAAAACTAGTGATTTTGAGGGTTGATTCGTTGTTTTTGACGTTATATTGGCGATTTGATCACACGGTTAAGTTTGTAGGATGTTGTTGAGTTAGTGCATGTGATTTGTTAGGAGCCCCGAGGGCTTAGGAGTGTTTCGGAGGTGTCTCGGAGGGATTTTGAACTTAGGAAGATTGCTGGTTTTTGGCTTCAGCACTTGCAGGTCCATTTGTTCTTCGCGTTCGCGACGCCTCTTCCGTGTTCGTGAAGCTTTAAGCTTTTCCTTCATCGCGTTCGCATCAATTACCTCGCGATCGCGTAGGGTTATTTGATCCTGAGGACTTAACCCTCTTTTCCTCTTCACATTCGCATACAATTGACCGCGTTCACGTAGCTTTGCAGGTCTTCTTCATCGCGGTCACATGATGTCCCACGCGTTCGCGTAGGTCTATTTCTTGACCTCAGAATTTTTACTTTTTGCGTTCACGTTCACCCTTCCGCGAACGCGAACTTCCTTCCGCGAACGCGAAGGGCAATTTTGCCTAGTGGTATATAAATATTTCCAAAACAGTAGCTTCGGGATTTTTCATAAGTTTTCACGAAATTCATCTTCTCCAAGGTCTTTAGGCATCCATTGAAGCCATCCTTCACCAAAACTTCTTGGGTTAGTAAATTGTAACTCGTTTCCTTCATTTTTCATCTATATCTCATGAATTCCTAAGCCTAAAACATGCAAATTAGAGTAGAAAATTGAGAATTTGGGTAGAGTTAGGCCCTTTTGAATTTTCTCGATTTAGACCTCGTTTTGGGGTCGAATTTGAAAACAAATTATGTATTCGGGGTCGTGGGTGAATGGGTGACGTGGTTTTGGTCCGAGCCTTGTGTTTGGACCAAGCGGGCACGGGTTCGAATTTTGTTATTTTGGAAGAATGCATGGAAATGGGTAATTAGGCTATGTAATTGA
>ML319823.1:0-44718 GCA_005239505.1 Nicotiana paniculata
TCTGGAGTTTTAAATCTGTTTGCTCTAAAAATAGTTCGACAAAAAATAGGTGTTTAATCAAAAAGGAGGTGATATTCGAATCAGCCCACATGAAACCTTTTGTAAATAAATTTTATTGTTGGATTTTTAGAAGCAGAGGTTTCAAGAATTCATCCGATGCAATTTAAGTGGATTCAGCAGATCATTTTTTTTAGTTCATTTTGTATCCTGTTAAAATTTCCTGAAATCAATGTATGAACACTTCTGAACCTAGAAGCATGCGATTAGGTTATTTGAAAAATTGATAAGAACTGTTAATCTAGAACTGGACAAAACTGCATGTGCTATGTTCTTCGTTAGAAATTACAAAGTTCCAGAAAAATAAAGTAATTCTGGCTTACCAATTTGAAGTGAGACNCTGGCTTACCAATTTGAAGTGATACCGGTATATGACGTACTTATATGTCTGTGATACTTAGAGGAGTATGTATACTACACGAATAAGGTACATTTTGATCATTTACAAAAACTAGAAAGTAAAGACCTTTAAGACTTGATTAAGAGTTGGATTTCCCAATCGATAGTCTTCTCTCATAAATAGTAAACTAGGATGGCCTAACGTGATAAAACGAGGCTAGATGAGGCCATAGCCTATAAGATGCTCTTTTAGAACAACGAATACCGTTTAGGAGATCCTCTAGGTAAAATGGATACCTTTAGTTCGAAATTTGGATAAAAAATCAAATATCATACCGAAGCTACCTAACCAACATGCGGGAGCGACAACTCATGTCCCCGACTCTAACTCAAAACATTTATTAAATAAGCATGTTGTAAATCGCGGGTGCATTTCATGTGGCGTTGTTCGCAACGTGTTCAAAAAATAATAAGTGCACGTCAATCGTGACTTGTATTACAATAATTCCATGTATATTAAAAGCGGATAAAAGGTAAAAGCACAATAGGTTTAAAAATATGTAAATAATCAGATAATTTAGGCCAAATATTAATAGTTAAGCGACCGTGCTAGAACCACGGAACTCGGGAATGCCTAACACCTTCTCCCGGGTTAACAGAATTCCTTACTCGGATTTCTGGTCGCAGACAAACTAAAACAGAGTCTAAATTTCCTCGGTTTGGGATTTTAAAATAACACGGTGTCCCGGAGCATCGTCAAAAATCCGGGTGGCGACTCTGAAAACTAAACTAAATCCCAAATCTGAACAATGTCACTTTAATTGGAAAAACTCCCTCTCTACCCTTCATTAATCAGCGGGTAGCGGAAAAAGGAGGTGTGACACATGACCGATTATATCTCCAAATGGGTCGACATGCGTTCGAGAAGGTCCGAGAGAAAGAAGTCATCGACTTCATCTGGGGTCACATCATATGTCGATTTTGGATACCAGCCGAGATCGTTTGCGACAACGGAAAAACGTTCGTCGGCAGCAAGGTGAGTAAGTTTTTTGACGATCACAAGATCAAGAAGATATTATCAACACGTTATCACCCTAGTGGGAACAATCAAGTAGAATCAACGAACAAAACTATACTCCAAAACCTAAAAAAGAGGTTGACCGGTTCTAAAGGGAAGTGGAAGGAAATCTTGCCCGAAGTCTTGTAGGCATACCGCATGACTTCGAATTCAAGTACCGGGGCGAACCCATTCTCTCTGATCTACAGAGCGGAAGCCTTAATACCAGTCGAGGTAGGGGAACCGAGCCTCAGGTTCGGGTATGCTACCAAATAGTCAAATGGTGAAGCCATGACCACGAGCATGGAATTGTTATACGAAAAGCGGGAAGCCGCTCTGGTCCGAAGAGCCAGCCTCTGACATTTTCAAGTTGGGGACTTGGTATTGAGAAAGGTAACACAACACACAGGAACCCAAACGAAGGGAAACAACCCAAATTGGGAAGAACATTATCGAATCATCGGAAAGGCTCATATAAACTCGAAGCAGGAAACGATGTACAACTACCAAACAACTGGAACATGGCACACTTAAAGTGGTACTACTGCGAAGGTATGATCTTAATTCCCTTTTAATTTTGTTTCATTACTGACTAACATATGTAGGTACTCCGCTAGGGATGAATGTGACTATTAGGTCTGAAAGCACGTGTTGTACTCTTTTTTCCTTGAACAAATTTTGTCCTGATGTGGGTTTTTCGGCAAGGTTTTTAACGAGGCAACAGTAAAACGTGCTACCATAGTTTTGAAGACCAGCCTTAAACCGGAATCAATGATCATTTGCACCAAATCAATGGTATTCGAGCCCTCACAAGTTCGGCCTTGAATACCGGAGGCCATCCCCTAGGCTAGGATTCTTAGAAAAGGAGAATTCTATATGTCAAAAGCCAAGGCTTAGTGATTAGGATTCATTTGTAAGGGTCAAACGGTCATGGGAACCGTGCTTACATAGTCTACTCTAGTCACGACATAAGGCTTATGCGCCTCCGATCATGTACCTTGCATATTGAATTATCAAAAAGAAACCTCTACTTCCGTTACACTTTATTACTACGCATTTCACTTCTTCGATCCTAGATCCTAAAGCCCACGAGCTACCCTTACTCGGGGACTGTCCACCGATAAATTTCGGATGACCCGGGCCACCGAATCCCGGAGACACCAAGCCTATTAGGCAGTGCCCGAATACGAAAGGCTACGATTGTCCTAAAAACGGCTCGGAGACGTCCAAAGCCCGTACTAGAAAGTAAGGCCCTTACAAAAAATTGAAACATATTAAAAGGTTACCCTTGAAAAAAACATCGTCGAAGACACTTAAGCATCTTAAAGGCCTTCAATATTTTCGAAGACTCGAAGCCACAAGTAATCCGGAGTTGCTACTGAAATCGGGCCATATTTGGGCCTCCGAAGAACGGATGCTCTAGACTATATTTGATTTTATGCTAAGGTATTAAAAATGATACGTAAATAAAAAATTACAAATAGATGTTCTAAAATAAAGATATGATATTTTCAAAAGGGAAAAATTTCATATATTCCAAAAAATATTTACAAAGTCACAATAAAAATCCTCAAAATAAACAAAAAAGAAGATATACAAGGAAAAACTAAAAAGAACTAACGCATTTACGCCTGGTCTTCATCGGGGCTCGACTCGTCACCAGAACCGTAGGAACCCTCAGAGCCTTCAGGACCCTCAGGCTCATAAAGTTCCTTTGCCTCAACTTTGAGTCTCTTGGCTTCCTCAATCTCGGCCGATAGGCCAAAACCTCGAGCATGGATCTCCTCGAGGTCTCTTTCCGGGATAACCGCTTTACGTTCTCGGTCCTTGTCTTTAATCAGGCCTCGACTATCTTTTATATTATCCTTATACTGTGCCAGCATTTCCTCGACGTCAGATAAATCAATGAATAATCCTCCAATTTGGACCTCAGCACCACATATTCTTACCCGAGGGCATCCCGTTCTGTGATGGCCGAGTTCAGTTGTGCCCGAAGTTGATCATATAACTGAGACCACTCGTCGGCCTTGTCCTTTGCCACCCGGATTTGATACTTGATTGATGCCAGCTCCTCTTTTGCGGCCTCCTTTTATGAAGCCAGCAGGTCCATCCCGCTCTTCCATGCCTTAGTCATGGTCTTGACCTCGTCCATCTCAGTCTGAAGCTGGCCGATCAGGTATAACTTCTTTTGGACCTGCGAAGTTGCGTTATTAGTCATCACAATTAACTTATCGTCTTTAGCCTCAAAGATCCTTACCTTCTCGACCAGGTCGGTTTGCTCCCGCTTCAGGGACGAGGCCTCCTTCTGAGCATTTTCTAGCTCAGCTTTGAGAATCGGAAGGTCCTTGAGGGCCTCGTCTTGTTGTTCGCTAAGATCCATGTACATGTCCTTCTTCTGGACTTTCTCTTTAAGCTCGAACTCGAGCTGGCTGATCTCCAAGGTGGATCGAAGAAAGATTTCACGATGAAGCACTAAAGCGTGAAAAACAACAAAGTCGTTAGAACATGTCTAGAACTAAGCAAAAATCACAAGGGGTACAAAGAGTAGATGCCTTACCTAGTTCAGTGCCTGTTACGCCTCATTGAAGAGGCTCGACGTGCCTACTTCGTTCATCTTAGCCTGATCCTCCTCGGTCACCAGGAAACGAAGGTAGCTAGCTATATCCACCGGAGCAGAGAGGGCCCATGCATCCGTAGGGATAGTAAGAACGACTATTCTCTTACGGTCAGGATCCACACTCGGGGCAGGGAACTACTTCACTAGTTTTGGGGTCGAGCTCGCCTCATTCGCTCCCTATGAAACATCCTCTTTTGGGACCCCCAGGTGACCAAGGATGGAAAATTCCTCCAATGCGTCCTTTTTTATGCCATCAAAGAACATATTGAGAGCAGCATCTGGTCCCGACGCCGTCTCGTTTAATTTTTCTTTGCACGCTTGAGCCTCTTTGAGTATAGAATTGGTATAGTACGAAGTCTCCACGATGTCAATGAAACCACATACCTCGTTCGGGATGGGAGAGGCTTCTTAGGAGGTAGTGACCTCCATCTCTTCCTATGGTACCCGATCTAGAGGGGAATCGACCTTATGGTCACCTTTCTCCGTTGCCTCCTGCTCCCCCTCATTGAGGGTCGACTCATGAGCAATGAACTCAAGGTTGTCGTCCTTGGGATAATCCTTGAGTTTGTAAAAGGAATCAGAGTCGGTACCCTGGACTTCGTACTCTTTTTGATTTTCCAGATCCGGATGGTCACCTTCTTGTTCTTTACCTCGGCGTCCTGGGAGCTCGAAGACTTCCTCTTTGTCTACTCTTTCTCCTCCTTTGCATCAGCCTCGGGCTGTCCTGAAGCAGAGGGTTCGTCAAGCAAGGACGAATCCTCGCCCTCATCCAACGGCCCGAGCTCGGTGGTCTTGGGAAAACCTGTATGAAAAAAAGGAGACTCGGAGATGTGGAAACCAAGAGTATTAAGGTAATCATTCGGGAGAGAGCTTTACCATGGGAACGAGCCTCCAAATGGCCCTTCGATAGCTTGTGCCATGCGTTCTCGGAGTATGGCATCTGTTTGTAGATCCCCTCGATCCACTCCTTGAAGTGGGGCCTGCACTAGGAACTTGGGGAACCGTGCACAATGACAAACACAAGCAATTAGAAAAAGAATAAAAGGGAATGCCAAATACTCGAAAAGAAAAAGACTTACGGGGGGAATTCCACTTCTCTAGGCATGGTAGAAATTTGTAGGGAATGAGGTCTTCGGTTTTCACCTGAACTAACGTCCCCTGCCAGCCTTGATATTAGTCCTTGCCAATTCTCGAGAATAGAGCCTTACTTGCTCAACGAACGTTCTTGATCAACCCCCTTTCGAAAAATTCTGGGACTATAGAGACGAAGCAAATGGTCGAGGATGAACCGAGGTGCTTCGGTGTTGTTCGCAAAGTTTCGGAGGAGGATTACGATCCTACAAAGGATGGGTAAATCTTTGCAAGGCAGACCTCGTACCTTTTGAAAAAGTCGAGGACTATGGGGTCCAACAGGGCGAGCGTGAAGGGGTGAGTGTAAACACTTAAGTACCCCTCCATGTGATTGGTGATATATTCGTTGGGCCCGGGAACGACCACTTCCTTTCCACCCAAATTGTAGTCTATCTAGACTGTGGGTAGTGTTTCCTCAGTAATGGAGCATATGTACCTCCATGCTCCCTAGCCTCGGTCCTGTTGACGGGAGGCCTTCTCGACGTTGAAGTCGTTCCTGATAGAGCAGCCCCCAGGTATGAAGCTCTTCAAGGGAGGCTCCTGGGCCACCTCAGAGATGGTCACCTCGGCGTCTGTGGCCGGGTTGGAAGATGAAGGAGCGGTTTGATTTGCCACAAATTTGGAAGTTTTTGCCATCGGGATCTGGGAAATATGAAGGTTTGAAGAAAAAAATATGAAGGTTTGAAGAAAAAATATGAAGATTTGAAGATGGGATGAAGATATGAAGATCTGGGTTGAAGATTCAAAGAGAATGTATGGAGATTGAGGATGAAGATATGAAGGTCTGAGGAGAATGAAGATTTGAAGGAGTTAAAAGGCAAATAGAGAATTCGAGGGTAAGTCGAAGAGTTCTGGAATCGGAAAGTGGAGAATTGAAAAAGGGTCGGAGTTTTTATAGGGGAAGAACAATCAATGCATGACGTTTCGCATTCGAAGACAGTCAGCCAGAGACTGTCAAGTGTCCGAAGTCACAATGACACGACTCATGGGACATTTTGTTGAACAACAACTTGGTCATAACGTACGAAGGAAGGAACCATGGTTCACTATTCGCTTTTTGTCGCTTCGATAAATCTACCCTCCGGAAAATGAGGAGACTATCTGTGTACGGGTAAAATCGGGTCCAATGTCAACCCGATTCCCCGATGAAAGAACGAAGGGGGAACACGAATCCGCTAGATTGTAATCGGGGCCAAAGAGTCGTCGAGACTTGGGAAGGATGAACGATATATCCGAATCAAACGCGGTAAGTCTACGCACCCATGACCGAGCATGACTTCTAGACCTCGAGAGATGCGGTGGACGGTTATGAATGACTGATAGGGGCCGCAATACTAGCCCTCAACCGGATATCACGACGTGAAACTCGCTCGATGTCGATTATGGATCAACAATTACCGGTAAAAGAAGATATTTACCTTTTTTAGACTTGTACTAAGACTGAAACTCTCCTACTATATAAAAGAAAAGATTTTCTTTAGTCCGATATACATGGTAATACGCAATTCAAAGCAATAAAAATTTGTTTTTATCTTCTAGCTACAGTTAAGGGCTTTGCTCACTTGTACTGTTCTTCATTCACGACTAGGCTCGAACCGAGGGTCCAACCGAGGACGAGGTTGCTGTTCAATCTAAGATCAGGCTTAATCATATCATTGCGATTGGTTTGACCGTCTTCGTCTTTAATTCATTTATCTGATATTCTTAATTATTCGTGTTGAATTAAATCACGCATCCTTTAAACATGTACAACTCTAATTGTTACCTTATTTTGGGATAAACAATTAACTACTTATAATTAAACCAGTCCTTAACTAACGAGGTCGTGGATAAGTATAATATATATGACGTGCAACCAAGTTTGGTAGACCGTTACGGTGTTAAGTATATGTTAATGGTACACAACAGAGAGGTCATGAAGAATATTACAGGTGCTAATTGATAGTATAATATAAGATATAGTTCTTCTGTTTATCTATTTTTCAAGTCACAAAATTTAGAGACCCACTTTTAATACAGTTCTTCCTCACTAGGCGCCATCTACAGCAATTGGATTCATGTCTCTTTCAGAATTTATATATATAAAGATATCTCATAGTTTAACATGTCTAGGGAATTAGCAACAATAAACAACGAACTATATATGCTTGAATTTCCAATAGAATAATTAAATATCAATAAACTATGCACTATACGAGATCTTATTTTTGGTTCAGTTGAGTCTTTTCGTTCCTTATAACGCAAAAATAAGACTTCAATCTGGGAGTTGGAAACTTGTAATTGTATCTAATTTAAGGAATACCAACTTAGTAAATCATCAATCCATTTTACTTTTCCAGATCATTTCCTTAGGGAAGAGCTAATTTATGAAAATTATAATACTCCAGACTAGAATTTTTCTAGAAGATGATTTATAGCTAGTTTGGTCTTCTTTTTTTTTTTTCCAAAAGTACTTTTTTTGTTGGCCAAAAACACTTTTGGCCAAAAATTGAGGTGTTTGACCAAATTTTTAGAAGGAAAAAATGTGTTTTTGAGAAGAAGCGGAAACATTTTTGAAAAACAGAAATAAATAGCTTCTTCTAAAAGCGCTTTTCTGAGAAGCATTTGAAAAAAATACACTTAGAAGTAGTTTTCAAATACTTAGTCAAACACTAATTATTACTTAAAATATTTTTCAAATTTAATCAAACACAGACGGCTTTTCGCCAAAAATATTTTTTTTAAAAAATATTTTTTAAAATAAGCTGATTTTAAAAGTTTGACCAAACATGTGTATTTCGTGCTGCTCCAAATGAACCTGGAACTTAGGGGATGTATTGAAGTATTCTTTCTTGGGTCGTTTGAGGTCTTTTTTGGGGGGTTGGGGGGGGGGGTAGGGGGAGGGGGAAGAGACCAATAAATGTAGTGGCCCTATTTTGGGTTTTAAGAGCCAATAAGTTGTTTGGTACATGACTAGAACTTTTGATATATTTTATCCTCATTTTGAGAAAAGAAAACTGCATTTTGAAGTTGGTTTCATTCTGTTTGACGCATATACTGATTATAATAATATGTTGACTAATTTCGATTTGATTTTTATATTTTAATAATTGAACCTTGATTAGCTCACAAGATTAATTTTTTGCACGAATATAATATGCAATCTAAAAAGCATGGGATTACCTATCTACGCAGAAGATGAGATTATTTATCCTGATTATAACAAAGACTCAGTCTATCGTGCAGGATTAATAATATGTTGATTTAGCATGGGATTACTAATATGTTGAATAATCCCGATTTGATTTTTATATTTTTATATTTTTATAATTGAACCTTGATTAGCTCAAAAGATTAATTTATTGGGCGAATAATATTATGCAGTCTAAAAGGCATGGGATTACCTATCTACGTAGAAGATGAGATTATTTATTCTGATTATAATCAAAGATTCAGGCTATCGTGCGAGATTAATAATATTTTGATTCAGTATAATTTGTTAATTAATCCCGATTTAATTTTTATATTTTTATAATTAAACTTTGATTAGTCCAATAAATTAATTTATTGGGCAAACAATAATATGCAATCTAAAAAGTATGGGATTACCTATCTACGTAGAAGATGAGATTATTTATCCCGGTTATAATCAAAAACTCAATCTATCGCGCGGGTTTATAATATATTGATTCAGCATGGGATTAATAATATGTTGATTAATCCCGATTTGATTTTTATAATTGAATCTTGATTAACCCAATAGATTAATTTATTGGGCGAATAATAATATGCAATCTAAAAAACATGGGATTACCAATCAAAGACTCAGTCTATGACACGGACATAAGATTGCCATAAATTAATATGTTGAATGCTACTGTTTGCAAGTTGTAACTATTGAAGCAGTGGGTGTGATTGTTTGGAGGGGACAGTGGACACTGCGATTTCTTTTGGGCTTTTTTCGTTTTTTAGGAAATTATTTATATTTGATAGTAAAAATATATATAAAATTCATATAATTTTTGTATATAACAAACAGCAGCTATATAGCGTCATTTTCCATTTTTGGACGGCCTAAATGTCTGTGCGTATATGTAGTACTCCTATTCTGTTTCCTTTTTTATGACAGCCAAATAAATAACCAGAAAATAGAAGGAACTCTCGGATAAGAAAAATGAAATTAGCAGAGTTTTATACGTATATAAGGACGTTGTGGCCTGGGTTCTCGTAGTAATCAGGTCAAATAATAAATAGTAATTTCATCCCACTATTTCCTGAAGCCTCAATTGTAAATATTTCTGTCGCTTTTCTAAATGGAACTTCTTACAAATATTTTAGTGAAGACGAATCTTTGATTAGTTTGAATTTAGACCAAATAATCCTTGGTTGGCGTTTTTTAAATTAATAATGAATGAACAATTCGACCAGTATTTTTTGTTTTTCATTTCTATTAAATAAATATTACAACTTTGCTATTTATTCATTAACAAACTTAGACTGACTAAATCATCAGTAAGTATATATATCCATGAATATCTGAACATTTAAAGCACTCTATAACAAAACTAACTCCCCACCTGTGGAATTGTATACTGTGCTTAGCAACAGTAATATCATGAAGAAAATTAAGAGCTCTATGATAGATTAACGAAATAAAATAATTCCGAGTTGAGAAAGGATCATTCTCTTTAGGTAAAAGAAAGCCTTCTAATATCTGTCTTCTCCTATTTGATTCAAAAATTATTCAATTTTCAACTACTCTACTAGTATTGTCCCTACATGCATTAGCCGCCTTCTAACATTACTCATTTTTGTCTCGTTCTGAATTTATATATTTCAAAACTCAAGTATTAAGAATCTCAAATTATTACATGGATTTACCAATTTTGGTTCTTGTTTTGGCTTCAATTTTTGCATTGCCAATTTCATCATCCTCAACAATCTTTAGTTTATCTGAAGGTTCACTTTCTGCTCCACAAGATTCTCTTTTATCCCTTAATGAAGAATTCACAGCTGGTTTTTACTCTGTTGGTGACAATGCTTATTTCTTTGCTATATGGTTTACTAAGCCATTGGCTGATGGAACCAACACCGTTGTTTGGATGGCTAACCGAGATCAGCCTATAAATGGAAGAAAATCACATCTCTCCCTGCTCAAATCTGGCAACCTCGTATTGATTGATGCGAATCAGATCAATGTTTGGGAATCTGGTACACAATCAAGTTCTTCTGTTGAATTAAGGTTGCTGGATAACGGCAACCTTGTTCTTGTAACTTCAGAAGGTCAAGAAATCTGGCAAAGCTTTGATTCACCTACAGATACACTTCTTCCTGAACAACCACTTACCAAAACCTCAAAGCTTGTGTCACGTAGAAGCTCGACCAATTTCTCTTCTGGATTTTACGAGGTACATTTTAATGAGGATAATGTCCTACGTCTTGTCTTTGATGGCATAGAGATGACAAGTGTTTTTTGGCCAAGCCCGTGGTTAATTGTTTGGGATGCAGGTCAGTAATCACTTATACTTATCCCTTGCATGTGTATACTTTTTACTTGATTCTGGCTTCTGTATATAATATTCATAAATCTGATTCATTCATGTGTTCCTTTGTCAATCATCAAAACCTATACAGCTGGTCAACAAAAACAGATACAAAATTTAAATTTAATTGGTTCAATCTTTAGTTCATATATCTATCTATATCTATCTATCTATCTATATTATTATAAAAGCATGGATACCATATTTTAGATATATATTAGTTTTATAATCCTATTAGTTTTAGCACATAATACTATGCTTTATGAATCCTACATGATTACCCTTAGGAATCCTATTAGTATAATTACTTTCAGGATGTCCAATTCATATAACATTGAACAAGTAAATAGTTTAAGTCATGTAATCCTATTACTTTTACAATATACTTCTTAAAAATTCCTATTACTAATTTAATTTGAAACATATTATAATGTCCTATTACTAATTTAATTTGAGAATGTATTATATTGTCCAAATACATTTAGAAAAAGGAGAGTCTATATTATTATAAAAGGATAAATACAATACTAATATACCAAAATAGTCCTAAAATATTAAGCAGAAGAACTCATAGGGAAAGAACATAACTATAATAACCTATTTTTGGACTACAATACCTTCTATGCTAATTTTTAATATTTAAAATTAATAAAATTTCGTCTATTAAATTCTTATTAAAAGGAAGGTTTAATAAAAGTAATTTCATAAGAATCCTCCATATTGGCAATACACTACTCCATAATGTCCATTACCAAGAAAAAATATATTAGATAGATTGCATAAAGAGTTGACATTGAGAAAAAAGATACCCCCACGTTAATATATTTTTATTTTATATTTAAACTATTTTCCTACTCAAGTAATAATTTTTTACCAATTTTTTGTGTAATATTGAAAAATACCCAACACCAATGTGAGAGAAAGAAAGAAAATAGTTAGTAAGACTCAATACCACTATTGATTCTACAAAAATAACAATCTAAAAGTGAAATATCATATCAATTTTTTACCCTTTAAAAATAAAATTTATGGTGGATAAAATTATAATTAATATTAAATATTCAAAACAAGAGATGAACGAATATTAAGATCTGCATTAACATAAAATAAATTATTTTCTATGTTAAAACTATTTAATTAGATCTTTTAATTAATTATTTAGCAAGAGAATGCAATTCAATTATTTTTTTAAATTCATCATATGAGTAAAATTCTTATTCAAATTAAAAAAAATCTTAAGGTACATAAATTTAGTCCATAAAAATAGCGGTAGAACACAAAGTAAATATGATAGTATATTATTAAGAATCAAAATGCTATACAAGTGTCCGAGGAAGCACAATCAAAGCTAAATCCTATTCAAGAACAAGCTTTCAAGACAATATTATAAAGAGTCGACTCTGGTATAACGAGATTATTCTTTGTAGATGCCTCCGGGAGAATCGAAATAATATTTCTATAGCAAGTGGTGTACCAACAATAATTTTATTGTGATGCCACCCACTTTATATTTGATATACCTCTTCAAACAACGTAAATAACCATAATAAATATACCAAAACAGAGCAATTGTGCTAAATTATAAGGAAATCAAAATTGATAATACGAGATGAAGCACTTATGACTAAGTGTCAAACGATCGAAATAATTGCCCGGAGTTCTAGAGATATATTGGATATTAATAGTTTGTGAGGTGATTTCAGTCAAGTACTACCAGTAGTTCCAAAATTGACAAAAGCAGAGACTATAAAAGCTATCTTGCCAACGTTATACTTCTAGCTTCAAATGTGAACGATTCAACTGACAAGAAATATAAAGTAAGAACAGATTCAACATTCAGTGTCTTCTTGGTTCGTGTCGGAAACGAAGAAGAGCATCCAATAAAAGATGATTTGATTCTTCTTAAACACTTGGTTATCAATCCCAATGGTAATAATAGTGCATTTAATAAGAGAAATATTTCTATCTTTAGATAAAACGCAATTTGTGCAAATCGCACGATAGAATTAAAAAGATATCTTAGTTAGCAGAATGATTATATTGATCAACTAAATAAAATGTTGATTGCAAAATTTTATAGTAAAAATAAAATGTTGTTTTAGTGATACTGATAATTAGTGCCAAGAAGAATACCTAAATACTTTAATACCAAATGGCCTTCTACCATACATGTTTGTTGTCAAGTTTATTATTTCTTACGTATGTTAGTGTCACTGTATATATAATAGACTAAGTTAAAATTGATCTGCCATTATATATAGGTTAATTTTGAAGAAAAATATGCACATCATGCTACTGAAAAATTTAGATACGCCGAATAGCTTATGTAATACCACACAGATAGTATATAAAAGTTTTGACAATAATGTCATACATGTAAAAATTATGATACTGGTTAATGTGCGTCTAAATATATTCTTATCCTTGAATTCAACTTTCGTCTTCCGAAACTAAATACCCTTTTAAATTTTTGTGAAAATATTTTTTAGTATGATTATGTTTTGCAAGTATAATAAATAAAGCACAAGGACAAATATCCTAAATATTGGACTATATTTATCGCAATATATTTTCATGCACAAACAACTGTATGTTGTCCTTTCAAGAGGGATATCAAGATTGACAAGAAGAGTTCTGGTTAAGGCAGAGCAACCAAAGCATTAGGAGGAAACGTACACAAAAATAACTGTCTACAAAGAAGTGTTTGTTAAGGTACCATCACATTAAATACTTTTAAACTATAATATATAATTATCTAACTAACATGCAAAATTGATAATTTGTGTAAGATTTGATGATGTTCTTTTATTTTAAATTCATGTATTATATTAATGTAATAATATTTTTCGGCATTTAGATGATTGTTGTATTATTAAACATAAAATTTCTCTCATTAATAAAATTTTATTGTTCCTTCGTATAAATAAATGTTTAAAAAGTCATGTGTCATTATTAACGCGCAACACACACATATATATATGTATATATATATATATATATATATGCTTCCTATCGAAAATATTGGTTCAGTTGAACTGTTTGCTTATATAGTCCATTCGCCTCTGCAGGCCGGTCCACCTACAATGACAGCAAAACTGCAGTTCTTGACCGTTTGGGCAATTTTGTGTCAAGTGATGAATTTATATTTCAATCTTCTGATTATGGTGTGGAATTGCGACGAAGATTGACTCTTGATGTAGATGGCAATATTCGATTGTACAGCCTAGATATGCTGAGTAACACTTGGAGAGTTACTTGGCAGTTATTTATAGCAGCTTGTAGGGTTCATGGAGTTTGTGGATTGAACAGTTTGTGTTCCTATGATCCTTACTTTGGCAGAAAATGCTCTTGTATACCAGGATATAGGATGAGAAATCCCACAGATTGGTCGTACGGTTGTGAACCAGAATTCACGATTTCTTGCAACGATACTAGTTCGATGGATTTCTTTCCGCTTCACCACGTTGAGTTTTACGGGTATGATATTGCATATTTTCGTAATAAAACATTGCAAGAATGCAAGAATTTATGCTTGAAACATTGTGATTGCAAAGGTTTCCAGTACAAGTTTGTTGGAGGTAATGGTACCTATGGTTGTTACCCAAAAACACTCTTATTCAATGGCTATGTCCAATCTAGTTGGCCGGATATTGTTTATGTAAAATTGCCTAAAAGACGGCAAACTTGGGAAACGAATTATAAAGGAAATCTCCAATGTCACAAGGAAAAAGTGATGCTGGACAGAGCTTACAAAAGAAAAGAACAACATGGATGGATAAAGTCATTCATTTGGTCAATTGTTGTAGCTGGAGTTTTGGAGATTCTTTGTTTTCTCACTTACTGGATTAAGACAAGAAAAGGCTCACATGAAACCAAGCAAGGCTACCTTCAACTTTCAACAAGATTCAAGAAATTCACCTATGCTGAGCTCAAGAAGGCCTCTTCCAATTTCAATGAAGAGATAGGCCGAGGAGCCGGTAGTATTGTGTATAAAGGAAAATTGTCTGACGATAGAGTTGCAGCTATAAAGTCCCTCAGTGGAGGAGCCAACTATCAAGGAGAAGCCGAATTTCTAGCAGAAGTGAGTACTATAGGCAACCTTAATCACATGAATTTGATAGAACTATGGGGATATTGTGCCGAGGGAAAGCACAGGCTTCTGGTTTATGAGTATATGGAGTATGGTTCTTTGTCTGATAATTTGCATGCCAATAAACTTGATTGGGAGAAAAGGTTTGAAATTGCTTTGGGGACAGCCAAAGGACTTGCTTACTTGCATGAAGAATGCTTGGAATGGGTCTTGCATTGTGATGTGAAGCCTCAAAACATACTTTTAGATTCCAATTACAAGCCAAAGGTTGCTGATTTTGGACTATCGAAAATATTAAATAGAGGTGGCTTGGATAATTCGATCTTTTCCACGATTAGGGGGACTAGAGGATACATGGCTCCTGAATGGATTTTTAAGATGCCTATCACCTCAAAAGTTGACGTCTATAGTTATGGCATTGTTTTATTGGAGATGATCACAGGCAAAAGTCCAGAAGTTTGCGCTTATGGTAGCTGTAGAGATAATGATGCTATTGGACAAGGGGTGTTGGTCACTTGGATTAGAGAGAAGATGCGCGAAACCAGTGAAACGAAATCATGGATTCAAGAAATTGTGGATCCATCTTTAAGTGGTAACTTTGACTTGGAGAAAATGGAAATTTTATTAAAAGTAGCTTTGCAGTGTTCAGAGGAAGACAAAGATGCAAGACCTACCATGTGCGAGGTGGTAGATAAGATGCTTCATCCAGAAAATCTCGAGTTGAAAATAGACATATAATCTAAGTTAATCTCAAGTTGTATCTCTTGCAAAAGCTGATCTTAGAATGATATAGTAGGTTGGTACCTCTTTAATTGTATGTAAAGTAACTTCTTCCAAAATAATAGCATCTAACTTGAGTTTGCATGTACTTTTGAGTTCCATTATATAACTCCTTAGAGAAAGACAAAGTTTCTCAATAATCTGGTGCAACAATCTTGCCAGATGGAAATTGTGTCATCTTTTAAGTGGTCAACAACTAACATTACAAGTTTTCCCTTCTGAAATCTAGCTGCACCAAGGAGACAACAGTCGGATATGACTCTGAATCAAGTAAGTTCTTGATTTCACTAACAAATACGTCTAAGAAATAAGTATATGTCTTTGATAGATCCCTCCTAACATTCGAGTCAACTAAGTTAATGCACGGTTCAACTAGAGTAGTCTTCAGTTGTTTTTGCCTCATCATAAAACGTGCTCATGCTAGGTCCAAACCCTCGTATAGATGCCAGCCGCCAAACACCCTCCGCGATCGCGGTTTCCCTTCCGCGCGCATTGAACACCAGCACACCAAAAGACAGTTGATTCAAAACTAGGGGAAATGGTCTGAAACCACCTTGAAACACACTCGAGGCCCCCGGGACCTGTCCAATCACACCAACCAATTCCAAAACATAATATGGACCTACTCGAGGACTCAAATCATATCCAACAACATTAGAACTATGATAACAATAGTAACGACAGCACGACAGAAACCTCATGCAACCCCATATTAACAACCGCACAGCAGAAACCTTGTGTATCACAATGATAATAACCGCACGACAGAAACCTCGTGTATCACCACAACAAGTACAAAAACAAAAATGACAATAATACAAGGTACGGTAAGTAAATCAACTCAAGAACCTTCGATCATAAGAAACAGTAGAACTAGTTCACAAGGAATAACCATAATAACGAATACTAGGTGTAATAAGAACAGCTCAACACGGAAGGAAGTAATATGTAACAATGGTCCCACAATGTACGGTTCATCAACAAGAAATTAATACGAGTCAAATAATTCCAAATAAGGACAAGTCCACCAAGGCATAGGATATCTAAGCTTCTTTTGAGTTTGGACAACTACGGAAAAGATACAACCAATTCAAATAAAGGTAGGCAACGAGAAGATCACCATAACCTCAATTACAGGTGAACCTTTACAAGAGGGATAACTACAGCTTCAAATATAGATAAACAGTTAGGGAAAAGATAACATGGCAATGGAAGAGATAACAGTTTCAATTAAGGCACATATGAATCAAGTAAATATAAGAGTAGATCATGAAGCAATTGATTTTAATTAAGAAGGTAGAGGTGAAACTAGTGATTAAGGAACACAATCATAACCAGAACAACTGCATATTCAATGAATACAAGGACCTAGGAACCCTAAAGGCCAAATTTCCACACATAAGTCTGAACACGTACTTGTCACCTTGCGTACCCGAACTACAATCATCATAGAAGACTCAAATCCTAAGGGGTATTTTCCCACACAAGGTTAGGCAAGATACTTACCTCAAAGAAGACAAATCAATATTCTAAAATGAACTTCTCGGGTGAAATGACTTCCGGACGGCTCAAATCTAACCAAAATAACTTCAAATCTTAAATAAAATAATAAAAAACTATTCTAGATCATAAAGACTCAATCTTTATCAAAATCTAAAAATCGATCCCAAAAGTCGACACCCTGGCCCGTACCTCGGAACACGACAAATTTCACAAAACCTGAACATCCATTCCGATACGAGTTCAACCATACTAAAATATCAAATTCCGATACCAATTCGTCCCTCAAATTATGATTTTTCATTTTGAAAACTTTCTTCAAAAACCACCATTTTTCTCAACTCAAAATAAAAATTAAATGATAAAACTGAAGATAAAATCATGGAATATAATAAGTTCTAGGTAAAGAACACCCAATCGTTTTGCTTGAAAAACCCACAAAGAAGCTCCCAAAACCGAAGTCTAAATCTCAAAATATGAAGATTATTGCCAAACCCTCGACTTAAATGATTCTGCCAGGAGTTCTGCATCTGCAGACAAGGAGGCGCACCTGCGCACACACATTTGCGAACACAGCTAGCCAGGCTTGGAACTGCATTTGTGGATTTATAGTTGCACCTGCGGCACCGCAGAAGCGGAAGAGGGAAACGCAGAAGAGAGCTTCTTTGTAGGTGTGACCATTGGACTGCAAAAGCGGCCTTCGCACCTGCGTGCCTACCTCCGCAAAAGCGAGCGAGATCCTAGGCCATTTTGACCGGAGAAGCGATCAGACTCACGCACGAGCGGAGCCGCACCTGCGCTCCAAGATGTCACAGGTGCGAGACACCAGAATCAGACATGTTCAAAACCATGAAAAACATCTGAAACTCAACCGAAACACACAGGGGCCCCATCCAAGCATACCAACAAGTTCAATAATGTCACGACCCACATCTAACACCTATCGTGATGACGCCTATCATGATACAAGGCAAGCCTATTTCCCAAAATACTATCAATTGAATTATGAGAGTTAAGTAAAAAACTATTCCATATTAGAAATTTCCATAAAAGTCAAACATAATTTCAAGTAAAAAATAAAAAAAATAAAAAAGCGGAAAACGATCCCCAAACATCAGGGTGTCACTAAGTCATGAGCGTCTAAATCCATAAGGTAATACATCAACTGTCTAACTGTCAATATGACCCAAAAAGTGAAATAAAAGATAGAAGGAGTAACAAGGTCCTATGGACGCTGGAAGCTAGCTTGCAGTCTCCGAAGATAAGCTGGCCTGGACTTAACGATCACCGTGATCAAACTCACCTGGATCTGCACATAAAGTGCAGGGTGTAGTATGAGTACAACCGACTCAGCAAGTAACCGAAATAACTAAAGAACTAAGCAATAGTGATGAGCTAAGCAGAACAATCCAATTGATACTTCTCGCAGTCAAGGATAAACATGAGTAAAAGGTAAATTTCATGAATCGGCAAATACTACAAGGAAATTAGTAGGTAAATGCAGCAACAACAAAAGTAAATGAAACTTCACAGCAATGTCACTCAATCCCTCAACCCTCAATGCACACGCTCAATAGGTACCTGCGCTCACTAGGGGTGTTCAGACTCCGGAGGGGATCTTACAACCCAAGCGCTAATCTGCACGAACCACTCACATGCTGCACGGACAATTCACTTGCTATAATATCATATCTGGATCCGCACGAACAACTCACGTGCTGCACGGACAACTCACGTGCTATAGTATCAATATCTGGATCCGCACGGACAACTCACGTGCTATAGAGCAATACCTCACAAACAGGCCCTCGACCTCACTCAGTCATGTACCTCTATAGTCTCACAACTCTCAATAAAGAAGGGAAAACATCTCAAATCAAGTATTACAGTGTATCAACAATAAGATAACAAAGACTAAGGTAAATATGTACAAGAATCGCTACGACTGGGTGTAACTACCATGAGCAGGTATATAGCCTAAGCATGATTTCTTACATGAAGGCAGTCAAGTTCTAGCAGACAGGAATGCACATAAACACAAATAAACGCTATTAGGCCTCAGGGGACGGGTATCACCTCCAAATAGTCACATGATATCAATTTCTCTAGGTTTATACCCTCAAAGCTATAGTTAAAACTCTTACTTATCTTAACATCGTAGAATCCTACTGCGGGATGCCTTTGCCGCTTGACTCGGCCACCAAACGCTCTGAATCTAACCAAAATCAATATATTATCATCAGTACGCTAAAGGAATGAACCCTGCATAAAAATTATCAAATTAGACCAAAAATTCCATATCCGGTCCCAACCCGGCCCCCGGGCCCATATCTCAAAATCCGATGAAATTCACAAAACTAGGAAACCCATTCACTCACGAGTCCAACCATACCAAATTTATCTAAATTCGACTTCGAATTGACATTCAACTCTCAAAATCCATTTTATGAAGTTTCTACAATTTTCCCCAAATTTTCACCCAAAAGCACTAACTAAATGATGAAATCAGTGATATATTCATGTATATTAGCCAAATCCGAGTTAGAATCACTTACCCCAATGAAATCCTTGAAAAACCTTCGAAACATCACCACAAACTGAGCTCCTTAGGTCAAAATGTGAAATAAAACCATGAACCTCGTATTTATGGTGCACCCCTCGGATCCTCACTACGCGGTCCACCAACTTACACCGCCCCTGTGCACGTCTCACTGCGGTCCGCGAATTTCCCGCGGCCGCGAAGTTCCCCATCTCCAGTGGTCGCGGCCAAGCTTACGCGGTCCGTGCCAGCCTCCACTGCTGACCGCGGAATCCTGGCGCCTTCGCAAAATCCTACCGCGGTCCGCGCCAATTTTGTGCGGTCTGCACTCCCCTACATCAGAGACCCAACACCAGCAACATCAACAACTTCTTCAATAGCTAAACTCATCCGTTAACTATCCGAAACACATCTGAGTCCCTCGGGGCCTCAACCAACTAGACCAACACGTCCCATAACACCATTCAAACTTAGTCGAACCTTAGAATCACGCAAAACAATACCAAAACACCAAATTACCTCGGATTCAAGCCTAAGGGCTTCTAAACTTCCCAATTCCGCAAACGACGCTGAAACCAATCAAACCTTGTCCGAATAGCCTCAAATTTTGCACATATGAATCAAGTAACACTATGAACCTATTCCAACTTACAGAATTCCATTCCGACCCCGATAATTAATTTTTCCACTGCCGACCAAAATCGCCAAATTTCTAACTTTCGCCAATTCAAGCCTAATTCTACTACGGACCTCCAAATTACATTTAGGACGCACTCCTAAGTTTAAAATCACCTAACGGAGCTAATCGAACCATAAAAATCCAAATTCGAGTCTGTTTACTAAGTCAACATCCGGTTGATTTTTTCCAACTTAAACTCCTAAATAAGAGACTAAGTGTTTCATTTCACTCCAGGACAACTCCGAACCCTAACCAACCATCTCAATGCAACATAATTGATCTGAACAACTTATAAAGAAACAACAATTGGGGAAACGGAGATATAACTCTCCAAACGACCGGCCAGGTCGTTACATCCTCCCCCTCTTAAACAAACATTCGTGATCGAACGAATCTAGGAACATACCTGGAGTCTCAAATAGGTGTAGGAATCTTCTCCGCATCTCCCGCTCGGTCTCCCAGGTGGCCTCTTCCACAGGCTGAACTCTCCACTGAACATTCACTGAAGCTATGTCCTTTGACTTCAACTTTCAAACTTGCCGATCCAAAATATCCATCGGCTCCACATCATAAGTCATATCACCTCCAACTGAAACCGTGCCGAAGTCCAAAACATGGGATGAATCGCCAACATACTTTTGAAGCATAGAAACATGAAATACCGGATGCACACTCGACAAGCTGGGTGGAAAAGCAAGCTCATATGCCAACTCCCCAATCCTCCGAAGTATCTTAAACGGACCAATAAATCGAGGGCTCAACTTGCCCTTCTTCCCAAATCTCATAACACCTTTCATAGGTGAAACCTTCAGCAATACCTTCTCCCCAACCATCTAAGATAGATCACGAACCTTCCTGTCCGCATAGCTCTTCTGCCTAGACTGTTCCGTGCGAAGCCGCTCCTAAATCAATTGCACCATATCTAAAGCATCGTGCACCAAATCTCTACCCAAGAGTCTAGCCTCACCCGACTCAAACCAACCAACCGAAGATATACACCTCCTCCCATATAAAGCCTCGTACGGATCAGTCTGGATACTCGACTGATAGATGTTGTTATTTGTAAACTCAGCGAGTGGAAGAAACTGGTCCCATGAACCCCCAAAGTCAATAACACAAGCGCGTAACATTACCTCCAATATCTGAATAATGCACTCGGACTGCCCGTCCATCTGAGGGTGAAAAGTTGTGCTCAACTCAACCTGAGTACCCAATCCCCACTGCACGACCCTCCAAAATTGAGATGTAAATTGATTACCTATGTCAGAAATGATGGAAACTGGAACCCTATGTTGAACTTCCTCGAAGTCCACGGGAGCCCAACTACAAAGTCCATGGTGATATGCTCCATCTCCACTCCGGAATATCTAACCTATGAATCAAGCCACCCGATCTCTCATGCTCATACTTAACCTGACGATAGTTGAGACACCGAGCCACAAACCCAATAATATCCTTTTTCATCCGCCTCCACCAATAGTGCTGTCTCAAATCCTGGTACATCTTCGCGGCACCCGGATGGATGGAATACTATGAGCTGTGGGACTCCTCCAAAATCAACTCCCCAATCCCATCTACATTAGGCACACATATCCGGCACTGCATCCTCATCACACCATCATCATCAATAGTCACATCCCTAGCGTCACCTCGCCGGACCATGTCCTAAAAAACGAGCAAGTGTGGGTCATCATATTGGTGCTCCCTGATACGGTCATAAAGAGAAGACCTGGAGACTACGCAATCCAACACCCGACTAGGCTCCAAAATATCCAATCTCACAAGCTGCCCTGCTAAGGCAGCCTCTCAGCTACTGGAAGATATGCTAAAATCCCCAAACTCTCTGCCTGGCGACTCAAGGCATCGGTCACCACATTGGCCTTCCCCGGATGGTATAGAATAGTAATGTCATAGTCCTTAAGAATATCCAACCACCTCCGCTGACGCAAATTAAGGTCCTTCTGCTTAAACATATGCTGCAGACTCCGGTGATCAGTATAAATCTCACAATGGACCACATACAAATAATGACGCCAAATATTTTAGGCGTGAACAATGGCTTCTAACTCGAGATCATACACCGAATAATTCTTCTCATGTGTCTTCAACTGGCGCAAGGCATAGGTAATCACCTTACCCTCCTGCATCAAAACACAACTGATGCCTACCCTTGAGGCATCACAATACACGGTATAAGAACCTAAAGCTGATGGCAGAACTAACATTAGAGCGATGGTTAAGACAGTCTTGAGCTTCCGAAATCTCTCCTCACACTCGTCCGACCACCTGAATGGAGCACCCTTCTGGGTCAATTTGGTCAAGGGCGAAGTAATAGATGAAAACTCCTCCACAAAGAGACGGTAATAACTCGCCAAACCAAGGAAGCTCGTAATCTCTATAGCTGAGGACGGTCTAGGCCAACTCTGCACCGCCTCTATCTTCTTTGGGTCCACCTGAATACCCTCACTAGAAACCATGTGCCCCAAGAATGCTACTAAACTGAGCCAAAACTCACACTTGGAGAAATTTGCATAAAGCTTCTCCTCCCTCAACCTTTGTAATACAATCCTCAAGTGCTGGGCATGCTCCTCCTGGCTACGAGAGTACACCAGTATGTCATCAATGAACACAATAAAGAAGGAATCCAAATATGTCAGGAATACACTGTTCATCAAATGCATGAACCTGATAGGGCATTGGTCATCCCAAATGACATCACCAAGAACTTATAATGGCCATAACGGGTCCTGAAAGCCATGTTAAGAATATCCGAATCCCGAATCTTCAGCTGGTGATACCAGGACCTCAAATCAATCTTGGAGAACACTCTCACTCCCTGAAGCTGGTCAAACAAACAATCGATACGAGGCAAAGGATAATTGTTCTTGATTGTGACCTTGTTCAAATACCTGTAGTCAATACTCATCCTCATGGAACGATCCTTATTCTTCACAAATATCACCGGTGCACCCTAAGGTGACACGCTAGGCCGAATAAACCCCTTATCTAGGAGTTCCTGAAGCTATACTTTCAATTCCTTCAACTCCACTGGTGCCATATGATATGGCGAGATAGAAATGGGCTGAGTGCCCGGCACCATATCAATATCAAAGTCGATATTCCTTTCAGGCGGCATGCCCGGTAGGTCTAGGAAACACATCCGAAAAATCACATACCAACAGAACAAAATCAATGGCCGGAGTCTCTACACTAACATCTCTCACAAAAGACAAGTAAGAAAGGAAACCCTTCTCAACCATACGCTGAGCCTTCAAGTATGAAATCACCCCACTCGGTACGTAGTCTATAGAACCACTCCACTCTACCCTCGAAAATCCCGGCATCGCTAAGGTCATGGTTTTGGTGTGACAGTCTAGAAAAATATGACATGGAGATAACCAATCCATGAGCAATATCACATCGAAATCAAACATGCTGAGCAACAACAAATCCACTCGGGTCTCTAGACCCCCAATAGACACCATACATGACCGTTAGACGCAGTCCACAATAATAGTATCGCCCACAGGAGTAGATACATGAACAAATGAAACTAATGACTCACTGGGCATATCCAAAAAATGAGAAAAATATGATGAAAGATATGAATATGTAGAACAGGGGTCAAATAATACAGAGGCATCTCTGTGATAGACGGAGACAACACCTGTAATCACAACATTTGAAGCAATAGCGTCTGGTCTGGCTGGGATGGCATAGAAACGAGCCTGACCACCCCCTGATCTGCCTACCCATCTCGGGAGACCCCTAGGTGGCTGGGCTCTTCCCCTAGCTGGTTGAGATCCATCCCTAGCTGGCTGGGCGGGTGGTGGAGGAATTGGTGCTGGTTTTGTCGGTCGATTACTCCGCTGTGGAGTCCCAGCCAATAGTCTAGAACTATCTCTCAGGATGTGACCAAAATCCCCGCACTCGAAACAACCCCTCCTATGATGAAACTGCTGCTCCTGATGTCCAAAAGAACTACCCGATGATACGTGAGTAGATGGGGCATGATGAGAACTCTGCGCTGGCAGTGCACTAAATGACGGCTGGCCCTACTGATGACTGTGAGAACCATGGACAAATGATGCACCACGGTGAAATGGGTGAGCTGACTGAGCATGCCTGAATGGACGACCTTTGCCGTGCTGAAACTGACTCCCCTGAGGAGCACCACTGTTTAACAACCTCATCAAAAGGTAGCACCAGACACCCTCTCCCGAGTCATAAGAAATCGTAGATGAAAAGTGAGACCCTCTATGAACCTCATGATCCTCTACCTGTCCGTGGGAACCAAACAGATAGCATGTCAGGCTAAATCCGAAAACCGCATCTCATACTGCGTCAGAAACATATCACCCTGGCAAAGCTGCTCAAACTGTCTGCGCAGCTTCTCTCTGCGGGACTGAGGCACAAACTTCTCTAAAAATACCACGGAGAACTGCTGCCAAGTGAGGGGTGTTGCGCCATCAGGCCTACGCCTCTCATAAGTCGCCCACCACTGGAGTGCATCCCCAGAAAACTGAAATGTAGTGAATGACACCCCACAAGTCTCCAAAATACCAGCTGTGCCGAGTATCCTTTAGCACCTTTCCAAGAAATATTAGGCATCCTCTCTCTCTGTGCCACTGAAGGGTGGAGGCTGGAGTCTCCCAAATCTTTCCAGCCTACGTTGATCATCCTCCGGCATAGCAGGAACTACATGCTCTGGAGTAGCTATAACAGGCTGGGCTGGTGGTGCCCCCGGTGTCTGAAGTCCTTGAACAACCTGCTCCGGCGTGTGGGCGGCGGGATTCTGGGTACCTCTCCCGGCCTGAGAAGTGGTTGCGGTCGTAGTAACTGAGGCCGCCTGAGCAAGGTCCGTACACACTGATAGAATCTGGGCCAAGGCCTCTTAAAGGCCAGGAATCACAATAGGCACAAGTGGTGCCTGAGCTGGTCCCGCCGGAACATCTACCACGGGGACCTGGTCCTGAGAAGGGACAACTGGGAGATCTGTAGATGCTGCCCCAGCTGCTGCGCTGGCGATGTCTCTGCCTCTACCATGGCCTCTATCGTGGCCTCGACCTCTCGCAGCCCGAGCTGGTGGTGCTTGTGGTTGTCCCTCCTGACCGGTAGCACGAGTCCTCACCATCTGTGGTAGAATGAAATAACGTTTAGTTATCCGAATAAATAGAACGCACGACAAGAATCCAAGAATGTTAAATTTTTCCTAAAGGTTCTGCAGCCTCTCGAAGATTAGCACAAACGTCTCCGTACCGATCTGCAAGACTCTACTAACCCGCTCATGACTCGTGAGTCCTATGTAACCTAGGCTCTGAAACCAACTTGTCACGACCCAAATCTAACCCCTGTCGTGATGGTGCCTATCGTGATACAAGGCATGTCACGACCCGAAATCCCACCTTCAGGCCTTGATGTCGTTTAACGTTGAACCCGCTAGACAAGTCAACGTTCCAATTATTACATTTATTCCCTTATTATAGACTATTGCAATAATAGCTAGAACAATTTAATTAGAAATGCGGGAGATAAGTAATTTGACAACTTAAATGATAAATCTTACGAAATTTCCTTAAATACACCCCCAAAATTGGTGTCACAATTTCACGGACAGTCTAACATTTACTAAAAACATGAGTCTGAAATAAACAAGTCTAGCTGTCTAGAAATACAAGATAAGACAGAAGGAGAGAAATAGATGGTGACGCCAAGGCCCGCGAACGTCTACGAGGCTACCTCAGTGTCGCCTGTCGGCTGAAGGATAATCCCTTGATCAATGGCCACTAGGTCTGGCTCCGTAATCTGCACAACATAAAGAAGTGCAGGTGTAGCATCAGTACAACCGACCCCATGTACTGAGCAAGAGCCGAGCCTAACCTCGGCGAAGTGGTGATGACGCTAGGACACGACAAATAACGAATACCTGTATCGTTCTATAATGTAATAAAGAAGAAATGACAAGAAATAACAGATAAGCACCAAAACAATTATGGAGCTAACATGCTGGGGGAGAAGGGGCAACAATTCACTGAAATGACAGATTACGATAACAACTGGAATGCATAAATAACAGCAGGAATTTAAAAACTCTGAAAAATAAATAAACAGAATGGCACGGTATGTCCCCTCGTGCTATAAATAAACAAATAAACACTCGACACGGAATGTCCCCTCGTGAAATAAATAAATAAACACTCGGCACGGAATGTCCCCTCGTGCAATAAATAAATAAACACTCGGCGCGGAATGTCTCCTCGTGCATAACCTCACAAACACTCGGCACGAAATGTCCCCTCGTGCAATAAATAAGTAAACACTCGGCACGGAATGTCCCCTCGTGCATAACCTCACAAACACTCGGCACGGAATATCCCCTCGTGCATAACAATATAAAAACAATAGTTGGCATGAAATCAACAATAAGAAACCTTAAATGCACGGAATAATCAACAAGAATAATACCGTCCTGGCAACGGACACAGCTATAACCAATCCTACACAAGTATATAATCCAACATAAAGTTCCCCAACCGATCAACTACTCAACAATACTCATAACCAAGAATTTCCACCAAATGAATAGCTATCAAATTGATATTCACCCATAAACATAGTGAAAGGCAATAAATATCATATAATTGCAAATTTCTGACTCACGGTCATGCTTGACAACAATATATAGGTACACATCACCTCACCTATACATTGAACATGGAATAAACACGTAGCAATTAGGACTCAACACCTATTCCCTCAAGCTAAGGTTAGGCCAAACACTTACCTCGGCTCCAAGAACCCAAATCAAGCCTCTTGCACCGCTTTTCCCTTTGAACCCAACTCCAAATCAACCGTATCTAGACATAATTGACTCAATAACATCAAGAAATGCTAAACAGATCAATTTCAATGCTTAATTATAGAATTCCCAACATTCTTTCCAAAATTCAAAAAATCGACCCCGCACCCTCTAGGTCAAAACACGAGGTTCGGACCAAAACCTGATCATCACCCATTCCCCCACGAGCCCGAATATATAATTTATTTTGAAATCCGACCCCAAAACGAGGTCAAATTCTTAAATAATCAAGAAGCCCTAACTCTACCCAAATCCCCATTTTCTACCATTAAAACCCTACAATTCTTGATAAAAGTTGATGAAAATCATTAGGAAGTTGAAAGAAAATAGTTAGGGTTTACTTACCTATGATTTGGGAAGAAACTCTCTAGAGAAAATCGCCCTTGGTCTCCTATCTTGGTGATGAAATGAAGAAGAAATCGGATGAACATCTAACTTAAACACTGCCCGACCCTCGCACATGCGGTGCCATGGTCAAAGCGCAGGTGCGGAAAATCCACCGCACCTGCGCAAATGGGCTAAGCCACCGAAGGCTGCACCTGCAGAGGTGCTTCCGCACCTGTGGTCGCAGGTGCAGAAAATCCATCGGACCTGCGGAAATAGGCAAAGCCACTGAGGGCTGCACCTGCGAAGGTGCTTCCGCACCTGCGGAATCCGCTTCTGCGAAGTATGTGTCGCACCTACGGAATTGGGCTGGCTGGGGCTGGACCGCACCTGCGGCCCAAGGCTCGCAGGTGCTGGCGCATCAGAACTGGTGCACCAACAGTGATTTTTCAACTCTAAACACCCCAGAACCCACCCGAAACCCACCCGAGCCCTCGGGGCTCCAAACCAATTATACACACAACCTCAAAAACATCCTACGGACTTATTCAAGTAACCAAAACACTAAAATAACATCATGAACATCGAATTAAACCTCAAAATCAATGAAATTCCTTTAAACTTCCAAAACTTCTAAATTTTCCATTTTCGATTCGAATCACGTCAAACTAAGTCCGTTTCCCACCAAATTTCACAGATAACACATATAGAACATATTGAACCTGTTCCGGGCTCCGGAACCATAATACGGGCCCGGTATCACAGGTTTCACATCAAATCTCATTTTCAAAAAACTTTATATTTTTCAGAAAATAATTTTCTTCAAAAATTCATTTCTCGGACTTGGCACCTCGGAATTCGATTCCGGGCATACGTCCAAGTCCCATATTTTTCTACGGACCCTCCAGGACCGTCCAATCATGGGTCTGGGTCCGGGTCCGTTTACCAAAAATGTTGACCAAAGTCAATTTACTCAAATAATTAATACAAAATCATCATTTTATCTATTTTTCACTTAACAGCTTCCCGGATACACGCCCGAGTTGTGCATGCACATCGAGGTGAGATAAAAGGAGGCTTTCACGACCTCGGAATACAGATTTAGCTAAAATTACACGGGATGACCTTTTGGGTCATCATAATCTCCACCTCTAAAACAACCGTTCGTCCTTGAATGGACATAGAATGGTACCTGAATCGGGGAAAAGATGGGGATATAGGCTTTGCATATCGGACTCCAGGTAGCTGCCTCAACAGGTTGACCTCTCCACTGAACACAAACCGAAGGATAACTCTTCGATCTCAACTGACGAACCTGCCGAGCTAATATGGCTACCGACTCCTCCTCCTAAGTAAAATCCTTGTCCAACTGGACACCGCTGAAGTCAAGTACATGAGAGGGATCAGAAATATACCTCTGAAGCATAGATACATGAAACACCGGGTGCACAGCTGATAAACTGGGTGGCAAAGCAAGTCTGTAGGCCACCTCTCCCACCTTGTCCGGAATCTCAAATGGACCAATGTACCTAGGGCTCAAATTGCCCTTCTTTCCGAATCTCATCACGCCCTTCATGGGTGACACTCGAAGAAATACCCGGTCTTCTATCATAAATACCAAATCACGAACTCTGCGATCTCCATAACTCTTTTACCTGGACTGAATTGTGCGGAGTCTATCCTGAATGATCCTCACCTTGTCCAAGGCATCCTGGACTAACTCTGAACCCAACAATCTAGCCTCTCCTGGCTCGAACCACCCGACTGGCGACCGATACCACCTACCATACAACCCCTCATACGGAGCCATCTGAATGCTCGACCGATAGCTGTTGTTGTAGGAAAACTCAGCTAAAAGGAAAAAACTGGTCCCATGAACCTCCAAAGTGAATGACACATGTCCGCAACATGTCCTATAAAAATCTGAATAGTACGTTCAGACTGTCCATCCGTCTGAGGATGAAATTCTGTGCTCAAATCAATCCGTGTGCCCAACTCACGCTGAAATACTCTCCAGAAATGGGAGGTAAACTGAGTACCTTGGTCAGATATAATGGACACGGGCAAACAATGCAAGCGAACAATCTCCCTGATGTAGATCTTTGCCAACTTCTCCGAAGAATACAAAACTGATACATGAATGAAGTGTGCTGACTTGGTCAGTCTATCCATAATAACCCACACCGCATCAAACATCCTTTGAGTCCGTGGGAGTCCAACTACGAAATCGATGGCGATCCGCTCCCACTTCCACTCGGGAAGCTCAAGCTGCTGCATTAAACCATCGGGTCTCTGGTGCTCTTACTTAACCTTCTGACAGTTCAAGCACCTAGCTACATATGCTACAATATCCTTCTTCATCCTCCACCACCAATAATGCTGCCACAAATCCTGGTACATCTTTGCGGCGCCTAGATGAATGGAATACCGAGAACTATGGGCCTCCTGCAATATCAACTCTTGAATGCCATCAACATCAGGTACACAAATACGACCATGCATCCTCAAAACTCCCTCATCATCAATTGTGACCTGTTTGGCACCTCCGTGTCGGACCGTATCTCTAAGAACACATAAATGGCGATCATCGTACTGTCTGTCCCGAATACGATCATACAATGAAGAACAGGCCACAGTATAGGCCAAAACACTACCAATCTCAGAAACCTCCAATCTCATGAACCCGTTGGCCAAAGCCTGAACATCCAAATCAAGCGGTGACTCTCCGACTGGTATATAAGCAAGACTACCCATGCTGGCTGACTTCCGGCTCAAAGCATCGGCCACCACATTGTCCTTCCCTGGATGATATAAGATGGTAATGACATAATCCTTCAACAGCTCTAACCATCTCTCTGCCTCATATTCAACTCTTTCTGCTTGAACAGATACTGCAAACTCTTATGATCCGTGAACACCTCATATGGCACCCATACAGGTAATGCCTCCAAATCTTCAATACGTGAACAATAGCTGCTAACTCTAAATCATGAACTGGATAGTTCTTCTCATGAACCTTCAACTGACTAGAAGCATAGGCTATAACCTTGCCACCTTGCATCAACACTGCACCAAGTCCCACCCGTGAAGCATCATAAAACATGGTATATGGTTCTGAACTTGTGGGAAAAACTAACACCGGTTCCGTGGTCAAGGCTGTCTTGAGCTTCTGAAAGCTCGCCTCACACTTATCTGACCACCTAAACGGGGCACCCTTCTTAGTCAACCTGGTCATCGGGGCTGCAATAGATGAAAAGCTCTCCACAAACCGACGATAATAACCTGCTAAGCCCAAGAAACTCCGGATCTCTGTTGCTGAAGTGGGTCTAGGCCAATCTCTGACTGCTGAAATCTTCTTGAGATCCACCTGAAGACCCTCTAACGATACCACATGGCCTAGAAATGCAACCGAAATCGACCAGAACTCACACTTGGAAAATTTGGCATACAACTGACTATCCCTCAAAGTCTGGAGGACGACTCGAAGGTGATGCTCACGCTCCTCACGGCTACGGGAGTAAATCAAAATATCATCAATGAAAACAATCACAAATGAGTCCAAATAAGGCCTGAACACTCGGTTCATCATCTCCATAAAAGCAGTGGGGGCATTTGTCAACCCAAATGACATCACCAAGAACTCATAATGCTCATACCGAGTGCGAAAGGCTGTCTTAGGGACATCAAACGCCCTAATCCTCAGCTGATGGTACCCATATCTCAAGTCTATCTTGGAAAACACTGTAGCACCCTGAATCTGGTCAAATAAATCATCAATCCTCGGCAAAGGATACTTATTCTTAATAGTAACCTTGTTTAATTGCCGGTAGTTAATACACATCCTCATTGAGCCATCTTTCTTCTTAACAAGCAACACTGGGGCACCCAAAGGATAAATACTAAGCCTGATGAAGCCTTTATCCAACAAATCCTGCAATTGATCCTTCAACTCCTTCAACTCTGGCGGGGCCATACAATATGGCAGAGTGGAAATGGGCTGAGTGCCCGGAGCTAACTCAATATAAAAGTCAATATCCCTGTTGGGTGGCATACTCGGCAGGTCAGCAGGGAATACCTCTGAAAACTCACAAACCACGGGCACAGACTCCATAGAAGAAACCTCAACACTAGAATCACGAACATAGGCCAAATATGCCAAACAACCCTTCTCGACCATGCGCCGAGCCTTCATATATGAAATAACTCTACCGAAAGAATGACTAGGAGTCCCTCTCCACTACAAACGAGGTACTCCTGGCAAGGCCAAGGTCACTGTCTTGGCATGACAGTCCAGAATAGCATGGTAGGGAGATAACCAATCCATCCTCAAAATAACATCAAAGTCAACCATATCAAGAAGCGAAAGATCTACATGAGTCTCCATACCACCAATAGCCACTAAGCATGAACGGTAGACTCGACCTACCACAATAGAATCACCCACCGGGATAGACACTTATACAGAAGTACTCAGGGAATCACGGGGCGTACTCAGATAAGGGGCAAAATATGAAGACACATAGGATATTGTAGAACTCGGATCAAATAAAATCGAAGCATCTCTGCTGCAAATTGAAACCATACCTCTAATAACTGCATTAGGTTCCTCAGCCTCAGACCTGGCAAGAATAGCATAGCATCAGAGCGGAGCCCCCCCCAACCTGAACATCTCTAGGTCTACCCACTGCGGGCTGACCTCTACCTCTCGTGGCCTGCCCTCCACCTCTAACTGTCTGGCCTCCACCTCTAGCACCTCGACCTCCACGCCTAGCTGGATGAGGGGGTGGGGGTGCACCTGGTGCGGGAATCATAGAACGAGAACCCTGATACTGAGAACCACTAGAAACTTGGGGGCAGAACTTGGCAATGTTCCCCACACCACCACAAGTGGAGCAAGACCTCGGCTGTTGAGAATACTGTCCCTGACGACCAGAATAGCCACTCTGGAAGCTCTGAAGCGGCAGTGTACTGATAGGAGCTGGCGGTGCACTGCGGGATACCTGGAGCGCTGACTGGAATGGCCTAGGAGGATGACCTCTGCCAAAGGAATCTCTGCCTCTAGATGAGGCACCACTGAATCGACCGGAATGACGAGGTCTCTTGTCAGACCCCTAACCACTGCCCTGTGATAAGACCATCTCAATATGCCTGGCCACATTGGTCGCCTTCTGGAATGAAATATCAGTACCTACCTCTCTGGCCATCTGGAGTCTAATAGGCTAAGCTAGACCCTCAATAAACCTCCTCACCCTCTCATGATCAGTGGGAAGTATCATGATAGTATGTCGGTCCAAAGTAATGAACTTGTTCTCATATTGTGTAACAGTCATAGATCCCTACTGGAGGCGCTCAAACTTCCTCCGAAGATCCTCCCTCTGAGTAACTGGTAGAAACTTCTCCAAGAATAACTCGGAGAACTGAGCCCAAGTCGAAGGCGAAGACCCAGCTGGTTTGATCAAATAGTAGTCCCTCTACCAAGTCTTGTCGGTACCAGAAAGACGGAATGTAGCAAAATCAACTCCATTGAACTCCACGATGCCCATGTTCCGAAGAACCTCATAGAAAGTCCAAGAAATCTTGGGGATCCTCTGATGGTGCACCAGTAAATGTAGTAGGAAATAGCTTGGTGAACCAATCCAATCTCCATAAAGCGTCGGCAGATATAGCTGCCCCCTCAACTATCGGTGCCACAATCCCTGGCTGAGCTACTCCAGCTGTCTGAGGTACTGGAGTCTGGAACTGAGGAGCTAGCTGCTCTGGTGTGCGGGTAGCAAGAGTCTTGGTCCCTCCACCAGCCTGAGAGACGGCTGGTGCAGTAGGAGAAGACCAGTCTGAGCCACGCTCTCCATAAGGCCCACTAAACGGGCCAGAGCGTCCTGAAGAACCGGGGTGGAAATGAACCCCTCTGGGAACTGAGCTGGTCCGACTGTAACTACCTGAGCAGGAACCTCACCGAAAAAGTCTACCTATGGGTCCTTTACTGGGGCTGCTGCTCTAGGTTGATCCCTGACTCTGCCTCGACCTTGACCTCGTCCTCATCCTCGGCCCCTCGTAGGAGCTGCAACAGGAGGATCGGGCTGCTGATCGATAGATGAGGAGGCACGCGTTCTCTCCATCTGCAAGAGAATAGAATAGAAAAATCAGTTAGCACTTAGAACTCAAATCGCACGATAGAGAAGAAAAGATGTGAAGTTATTTCCTAACTTTGCAGCCTCTGGGGATAAGTACAGACGTCTCTGTACCTATCCCTCATACTCTACCAAGTTTGTCCGTGAATTGTGAGACCTAAGAAACCTAGAGCTCTGATACCAACTTGTCACGACCCGAAATCCCACATTCAGGCTGTGATGGCGTCTAACGTTGAACCCGCTAGACAAGCCAACCTTCCAATTATTACATTTATTCCCTTATTATAGACAATTGTAATAACAGTGGTAAACTAGAACAGTTATAATTAGAAATGCGGAAGATAAGTAATTCGACAACTTAAATGATAAATCTTACGAAATTTCCTTAAATACACCCCCACAACTGGTGTCACAATTTCACGGACAGCCTAAGATTTACTAAAAACATGAGTCTGAAATAAACAAGTGTAGCTATCTAGAAATACAAGATAAGACAGAAGGAGAGAAATAGATGGTGACGCCAATGACCGCGAACGTCTATGGGACTACCTCAGTGTCGCCTGTGTACTGAAGGATACTCCCTCGATCAATGCCCACTAGGTCCGGCTCCGTAATATGCACAACATAAAGAAGTGGAGGTGTAGCATCAGTACAACCGAACCCATGTACTGAGCAAGTGCTGAGCCTAACCTCGGCGAAGTAGTGATGAGGCTAGGACACGACAAATAACGAATACATGTACAGTTCTATAATGTAATAAAGAAGAAATGACAAGAAATAACAGATAAGCACAAAAAAAATATGGAGCTAACATGCTAGGGGAGAAGGGGAAACAATTCACTTAAATGACAGATTACGATAACAACTGGAATGTATAAGTAACAACAGGAATTTAACAACTCTGAACAATAAATAAACAGAACGGCACGGCATGTCCCCTCGTGCTATAAATAAACAAATAAACACTCGGCATGGAATGTCCCCTCGTGCATAACCTCACATACACTCGGTACAGAATGTCCCCTCATGCAATAAATAAATAAACACTTGGTACAGAATATCCCCTCGTGCATAACCTCACAAACACTCGACACAGAACTCGTGCAATAAATAAATAAACACTCGGCATGGAATGTCCCCTCGTGCATAACCTCACAAACACTCGACACAGAACTCGTGCAATAAATAAATAAACACTCGGCATGGAATGTCCCCTCGTGCATAACCTCACAAACACTCGTCACGGAATATCCCCTCGTGCATAAAAATATAAAAACAACAGTTGGCATGACAACAATAATAAACCTTAAATGCACGGAATAATCAACAAGAATAATACCGTCACGGCAAGTGACACAGCTATAACCAATCCTACACAAGTATATAATCCAACATAAAGTTCCCCAACCATCAGCTACTCAACGATACTCATAACCAATAATTTTCACCAAATGAATAGATATCAAATTGATATTAACCCATAAACATAGTGAAAGCCAATAAATATCATATAATTGCAAATTTCCGAATCACGGTCATGCTTGACAACAACATATAGGTATTCGTCACCTCACCTATACATTGAATATGGAATAAACACATAGCAATTAGGACTAAACACCTATTCCCTCAAGATAAGGTTAGGCCAAACACTTACCTCGGCTCCAAGATTCCAAATCAAGCCTCTAGCACCACTTTTCCCTTTGAACCCAACTTCAAATCAACCGTATCTAGACATAATTGACTCAATAACATCAAGAAATGCTAAACAAATCAATTTCAATGCTTAATTATAGAATTCCCAACATTCTTCCCAAAATTCCAAAAATCGACCCCGGGCCTGCTTGGTCCAAACACGAGGTTCAGACCAAAACCCGATCACCCATTCCCCCAGGAGCCCGAATATATAGTTTGTTTTGAAATCCGAGACGTAAACGAGTTCAATTTTCCAAATAATCAAAAATCCCTAACGCTACCCAAATCCTCAAATTTCTACCATTAAAACCCTAGTATTCTTGATAAAAGTTGATGAAGATCATTAGGAAGTTGAGAGAGACTAGTTAAGGGTTACTTACCTATGATTTGTGAAGAAACTCTCTAGAGAAAATCGCCCTTGGTCTCCTATTTTGGTGAAGAAATGAAGAATAAATCGGATGAACATCTAACTTAAACACTGCCTTACCCTCGCACCTGCGGTGCCAGGGTCACACCTGCACTTTCGCAGGTGCGGAAAATCCATCGCACCTGCGGAAATGGGCTAAGCCACTGAGGGCCGCACCTGCGGAATCCGCTTCTGCGAAGAATGTGTCGCACATGCGGAATTGGGATGGCAGGGGTTGGACTGCACCTGCGGTCTCGCACCTGCGGCCCAAGGCTCTCAGGTGCAGGTGCACCAGAACTGGTGCACCAACATTGATTTTTAAACCCTAAACACCCCGGAACCCACCCGAAACTTACCCGAGCCCTCGGGGCTCCAAACCAATTATGCACTGATGCGAGACTAAATTGCATAGTTTAACATGTGATATACCTTACATTTGAGGTGCTTTAATGATAAAAATACACTTGTTATGTGCTTAATAAAGTTTATTTTATGTGTAGGTGAATTGGAGATGGAAACGGAGATAAAGGGATGCAAATACGTCGAAAATACGCAAAAGGAGACACCCGGGCGATAGCCGGGCGTTTGCCCTCTANGGAGGACGGAGGAATTTCGGAAGGCATTCAAAGGATTCAACAAGAAAACACCATAGAAGTGACAAACATTGATTTCTACATCTAGTATTCATTACTTTGTATTTCAATTATGCAATTTATTTTAGTTTTGATTCTCAATAACATGAGTAGCTAAATTCTTTAGTCTAGGGTTTTGGTAGAACCCGTTGGGGATGAATTCATTGTGATATTAATATATTTTGGTTGATTAATCTCTTTTTGTTCAACTACGTTCTTATTATAGTTGATTGAAAGGGCCCTTGATTAACTATTCCTATTTATTATGTATGTACTTGAGAGAAAGTGCATATTTAGGTAGTTGCTTGAACAACACCACTCCCGGAGTATAGACGAAAGTCATAACCGAGGGTTTAGAGGTTAGATTAGAGATAACGATACCTCGGGTGCAATCTAAAGTGAACTGTACTGCAATCTAGCTAGCGTAACTTGAGAGAGTGCNCAATTAAACTATAAGACATATACAAGGAAGAATTCACCAACGGGGAAAACCATAACCTTAGACCCTTTATTATCATTGTTACATTAAATTGTTAGTTAATTGCTAGTTTATTATTATTGATTGTAGAATTAGTTGAAAATCACCAAATTGATATTCAAAATCTTGAGAAAATTGATTTAGCAACAGTTTAGTATTTTAAAGACTCAATTGATACGTAAATTCCCTGTGGGATCGACTTTGGGCGTAATACCCCAGATTATATTTGCAGCGCCCGTTTAATCTTTCTATAAGACATAGTTGAGCGTGATCATACACACAACCTCAAAAACATCCTATGGACTTATTCAAGTAACCAAAACACTAAAATAACATCATGAATATCGAATTAAATCTCAAAATCAATGAAATTCCTTTAAACTTCCAAAACTTCTAAATTTTCCATTTTCGATCCGAATCACGTCAAACTAAGTCCGTTTCCCACCAAATTTCATAGATAACACATATAAGACATATTGAACCTGTTCCGGGCTCCGTAACCATTATATGGGCCCGGTATCACAAGTTTTCACATCAAATCTCATTTTCAAAAATCTTTATATTTTTCAGAAAATAATTTTCTTCAAAAATTCATTTCTCGGACTTGGCACCTCGGAATTCGATTCCGGGCATACGCCCAAGTCCCATATTTTCCTACGGATCCTCCCGGACCGTTCAATCATGGGAACGGGTCCATTTACCAAAAATGTTGACTAAAGTAAACTTTACTCAAATAATTAATACAAAATCATGATTTTATCAATTTTCCACTTAACAGCTTCCCGGTTACACGTCCTGCTGCACACGCACATCGAGGTGAGATAAAAGGAGGCTTATACGGCCTCGAAAACAGATTTAGTTAAAATTACACGGGATGACCTTTTGGGTCATCACAAGGAAAGCCAATTTCCCAAAACACTACCAATTGAATTATGAGAGTTAAGTAAAATAATATTTCATATTAGAAGTTTCCATAAAAGTCAAACATAATTTCGAATAAAAAAATGCGGAAAACGAGCCCCAAAAATCGACGTTTCACTAAGTCATGAGCGTCTAAATCCATAAGCTAATAAAACAACTGTCTAACTGTCAATACGACCCAAAAAGTGAAATAGAAGATAGAAGGAGTAACAAGGTCCTGCGGACACTGGTAGTTACCTTGCAGTCTCCGAAGATAAGCCGGCCTGGACTCAACGATCGCCGCGCTCAAACTCACCTGGATCTGCACATAAAGTACAAGGTGTAGTATGAGTACAACCGACTCAACAAGTAACCGAAATAACTATGGAACTGAGCACTAGTGATGAGCTAAGCATAACAATCCAATTGATACTTCTCGCAGTTAAGGATAAACAGGAGTAAAAGGTAAATTTCATGAATCAACAAATACTACAAGGAAATTAGCAGGTAAATGCAGCAACAACAACAGTAAATGAAACTTCACAACAATGTCACTCAATCCCTCAGCCCTCAATGCACACGCTCAATAGGTACTTGCGCTCACTGGGGGTGTTCAGACTCCGACAAGGCTCCTACAGCCCAAGCGCTAATCTGCACGGACCACTCACGTGCTTCACGGACAACTCACGTGCTATCATATCATATCTGGATCCACATGGACAATATCTGGATCCGCACGGACAACTCACGTGTTATAGTATCAATATCTGGATCCGCACGGACAACTCACGTGCTATAGAGCAATACCTCACAAACAGGCCCTTAACCTCACTCAATCATGTACCTCTCTAGTCTCACAACTCTCAATAAAGAAGGGAAAACAACTCAAATAAAGTATTACAGTGTATCAGCAATAAGATAATAGAGACTGAGGTAAACATGACGAATCGAAACGACTGAGTGTAACTACCATGAGAAGGTATATAGATTAAGCATGATTTATTACATGAAGGAAGTCAAGTTCTAGCAGACAAGAATGCACATAAACACAAATAAAGGCTCTTAGGCCTCACAGCCTCACAGGACGGACCAAGTCTCAATCCCTCGCGGCGTACACCCACACGCCCATCACCTAGCGTGCGTATCACCTCCAAGCACTCACATGTTGACACCCAATTTTGTCCCTCCTTTCTTCCAAACTATTTCTTTAAGCTTCTAATATTACTAATAATATAAAATGGGCATTCTATTATTTTTAACAAAAATTCACTTACTTTTTGTTGTTATTAAAACTATTACTACTATAGTTATTATTATTATTATTATTATTATCATTATCATCATCATTTTTATTATTGGATATTAGTATTATTATTTTTGTTGTTATTACTTTTATTTCAATATCATTTTTATCGTCTTTTGCGAAAGTATATCACATTTATTTATTTAACAAGTAGTAGTATTTATTCCCATACTTTAAAATATTTACTCTTATTCACAATGAATGTAGGTTATTTAGCAAATTTGACTATTAAATTGTTTTAAGGCACACTAATAATTTGAGTTATATTAACATATTAATATTATGTAGTATTATATAACATAGCTAATAAAATTATTTTAAATCTAAATTGAAGCCTAAAGAAATATACAAGAAGGGAAGTGTTCAGCAAACTAGGCCAAAATTTCGGCCAAACTAGCCCACTAATTAAGTCTTCCAGCAAGCCCAATTTATAGCTAATTTTAGACCCCCAAGAACTTAATTATCAACAGCCCATATCCATAGAGAACCCTCTAGAAATCCTTCTCCTAATCCCCCTCTGTCCTCTGAAAACGCAAGGCCTCACCTTTCCTCTTTGGAAGAAAATCCAGACTTCTTCCCCCAAAATCAGATATGTGCACCTCCATTTTTGTTTATATTTTAAACGCTCCTATCTGTCATCTTCATAACATTTCAGTCAAACAAGAGAGACTCACAACAAGCCAAAAATGCTCTTCAGAAAATCTGATCTTTCTGTACCTGAAGAATCACGTGAGCACCCAAATCTTCCAACGTTCGGATTTGAAAAATCTGAATTTGAAATCCCAACTTGAAATCCTACCCAAATCAGCCCTTAAGGAACCCTAGAATTTCTCTATAAATACTTTCAATCCATACTAGTTTGAAAAAAAAAAGGTTCAGCCGCCCATTTACCCCTCGGACGACCGGGGAGTTGCCTCCTCCTTCTCTGAAACTCACAAATTTTCTAAAATCATAGTTCGACCAGCTTTTTCTCTATTTGATTTGCAAGAGGAGCTTTTCTTCTGCTCAGCCGAGGTAGCGAGTTTGAGGTCGAAGTATAATAGTTGATCGACGATGCTCCTAGTTCGTTGCCCGCAAAAAGGTCAATGATCTACCTTTTCTGTTTCTTTTGATTCTGTAAATTTGAAAATTTATACTTCAGTATTTTGTTAGTTTATTCTCGTGATTTAGATGTCATGAAAGTAGGCATCAGCATACTTTAAGCAACAGTTTGATTGAAGTAATTATTCTCTATTTGTTGCTTTTGGTAGAAAATGTATTTAATAGTTGTATATAAAGGACCCTGACTGCATTATTATACATATTAGAAACACGTGTTACAAAAAAAAATTCTTTTCTTATTGTTGTAGAAACCATGGTTTAACTCTTACATAGTTCATATCTATACGACCTACTTGTTTGTTCTGCGCTTGGGTCAAAAGTATTTTTAGACTTACTTCTCTTGCTATTTGGCTTAAATAATTTAAAAAATGAGTATTTTGTGTTCAATCTATTTCACTACTTCTGTATTAACAACATGATATAGAATGGAACGACAAGTAAAAGATCGGGTATATATAAAGCAATCTCTTTGCGACTTGATAATACGCCGTTTAAACTTACGAAGGCATAACTTTTAGTGCATTATCATTTAATTTTAGACCTTAAAATGTAATTTTTACTATGATAGCTACTTGGATATGTGGTGAGTGATTTGTGTCCTCAACATATTTTATGAGTAGCATGCTTGTATAAGTTTGCAGATGGATGCGTTTCTTAAATAATGAATCACTCTGAATCTCCGAAGATCCTTTAGCTAAAAGCATATTATTAAAACTTTACGGTAGCCACAAAACCAATGTCTAATTTGAGTTGAGTTATGCCTTCTCTTTCTCACTGTTACATAGTCAATAGAATATACCACCTTATGACAAGCACTATGATTAGATCATCTCTTTTATTGAAGGATATATTGTATGTTACTAGTGAATTGAGGAACAAAGAAAATACATTAGTGTCTTTGACTTGATGGGTCGTGACACTATACCACCTCATAAAGTTTCTTGACTTCTGTAGGAAAATCATAATGAATATCTATATTACAAACTTCATTATCAGAAAAATAAAAAATCGCTTCTCTTTGCATGTTGTTTCTCGAACGGAACCACCATCATTTTGGCATAGCTTGTTTCAACTATGCATTTTGTTGTTTCAGTGCTGTTCAAATGTTTCACTATGGTATTTTCGAAACATGTTGAGATGTTATATTTTCTTAAGGGGAGATTGACTTGAAGATTTTAAGTTTTGCTAAAGAACTAGAAGTATATTTCAAAATGGTTGATTTTACTTACTCTCGCTTTGATTTTACTTCCTCTCGCTTTGATTTTACTTCCTCTCGCTTAAAGAAGCATGCCTTTAGGATAAAATACTTAGCTAGCACTTCATCTTGAATTTAATGAAAAGATGTAGAGTTTTTGTTTGAATACATTTTCTAGGGGAATAAATTGGATTTCTATATTATGGTGACTTTCTGGCATGATAAATTATTTTCTTTCACAAAGCTTACAAATTATTGGAAAAGATTACAGTTTGGTCGTTAATCCCTGGTGTAATTTGCTTTTTTGATGTCATTTTTATTCTCATGGTTACTTGAAAAGAGTATGATCTCCTTCCTAATTCTATTTTCCTTTCTCTTTTGCATATACATTTGGAGCAAATGGAGTCTTAATTCGAGACTCTCGCACTGGAGCCTTGTAGGGACTCAACACTACCCGAACATGGAGTCATTGCATACCATATTCCTTAGAGCACCGGATAACGAGGAAAACAAGCTAAACGTTTGGGGACGCCTATGGCGCCTTTCAATTCCTTTCCTTTATCATTCATACTATTTGACCTTTACTTGTGTGATTTGAGTTTATCTCAAAATTTTGGGATTATATGTTAAAAATTCATGTTAGCTTAGTATGCGTAATTATGTGGAATCTTTACTTTTATCGATTTGGTATCTTTAATCACAAAAGTGTAGCCTTTAATATAAGAACTTAGAATCAGTTTTAAAGTGGCACTTCAAAACCTTTTCATCAAATTATTTTCTAATGGCCTTGTGTTAAACTTTAGTAAACACAAAATTTTTAAATCCTGCGGAATAATTTCGACCGTATCTATATATGAAAACTATTTCCTAAGTCCTAACCCTTAAAGAAGGATTTTCGTTGAGTTTGTCAAGGCATGGTGGGGTTTAAATATATTCCTAGAAGTTATGTTCAAATTGTCTATTGTTTGAGTATCAAATGCATGAAAGTAATTTTCCTTCTCAATCATGAATGTATACAATACAATTTTGAAAGATTCATTTCTTTCTTCATAACGTTATGCACAATGTTTTTGAATTTAATTGACAAGCGTTTTTTATTACCAACACATAATTGCTACTTCCCCTTGTTTTAAGCAATTAATTAACTTAAGTTTGGCCGGTTAACCGTAGTTAACGGATCATATAGGATGCCTTAATAACCTTCCCTATAGGATTAATTAGAATCCTTACCCAATCTCTAAAACTAAGCAGATCATATAAGCAGAGTTAACTTTAAGCACTATTTAGCTAAAATTGGTGTCCTAATTCACCATTAAAATAATTAGGTGGCGGCTCTCTTTAATTAATTAAACCTCAGAGTTACCAATATGTTATACTCTAATTTGACCCGTGTTAAAATGAGGTATGACAGCATGACGACTCTGCTGGGGAGATTAGGTTCTAAACCATAACAAACTTAGGTTAATAATAAATTTATTTGTGTGTTTGTAATTGTTTATGATTCTTATATGAGTTGACTTATGTGATAAATTTTTGTTTATATATACTTATTGCTTTGTATAAATTGTCATCCCGTTTCACTTCCTCCACTTTTGGAAAACTCACACTAAGCACAAACCTAGAGGTTATGTGGTTTGCGGCCATGCACTTTTCAAAAATACCTTTTAGGGGAAAGTTCGTGAGTAAGTCGATCAGCGGTACATTCGACAGTCACGACTTTCCACTCTCAATTTGTCCACTTGGGCGAAGACCAGTCTAGAAAACACACTCTTAGTCAACTTAAGATAGAGCTAAACCAACACCCTTTTAAGAGCATGCATCATTTAACCTTAGGCGATTCAATACCCGAGGTGTATTAAATCCATTAGTTAACCTCCCCTAAATGTCCAATTGGGTTTTCAAATCCAAGTGACACCTTATCACATATGTGCATTATTTGAGGGGTGAACATGCCAATTATGTGGATCATTTGCTCTAAAATTAAATCCTAGGTAATGGAGCATAACTAATTTTTTGATGATATATGAATTTTCAAATGACATAATCGAGCGTAACATCGAGAAGTTTAAACATGACGAAATATATTTTATTATACTTTCTTTTAAGTTTTTATTACAAAAAAAANTATTATTATTATTATTATTAAAAAAGTTTTGAAAAAATAGAATTGTTTAATTAATTCAAAGCGATGGAATGACACATAATGACATATTTGTCCTTTAATACATGCTAGACCTACCTTTGGCACAAAATGTCCCTTATATTAGGACACGCTATTATTTGTTAAGCTGTGGAATATGTCACATGCTTTGCTTGCTTACTTGCTACGTTGGCTATTTTCTTATTTGCTAGGTTGCTTACTTGACTTTATTATTTGTACTAACATTTTGTTGTTTTGCAGAAGATAAAGGTATTGACTATTGATCACGCTCAACTATATCTAATAAAAGACTAAACGGGCGTTGCAAATATAATTCGGGGTATTATGCCCATAGTCGATCCCACAGGAAATTTACGTATCAATCAAGTCTTTAGAATACGCAAATTTTACTCAATCAATTCTCTCAAGACTTTTTAATATAAATTGGTAATGTTTTACTAATTCTACTGACAATAATAATAACTAACAATTACTAACAACGTGTTGTAAACAATTATGATAAAGGTCTAAGGTTATGGTTTCCCCCGTTGGTGAACTTACTTCTCGGATACTTCATATAGATTAATTAATTGTCTATATCAATAATGAACACTCTATCTACCATAAATCTCTCTCAAGTAATTATGATAATTTACTAGACGCACTCTCTCAAGTTACGCTAGCTAGATCGCATTACAGTTCACTTTAGATTGCACCCGAGGTATCGTTATCTCTAATCCAACCTCTAAACCCTCGGTTATGACTTTTGTCTATACTCCGAGAGTGATGTTGTTCAAACAACTACATAAACATGCACTCTCTCTCAAGTAGATACATACTAAATAGGCACAGATAATTGAGGGCCCTTCAATCAACTACAACAAGAATGTAGTTGAACAAATAGAGATTAATCAACCAATCAAAACTATGTTAATATCACAATAAGTTTATTCCCCAACGGGTTCTACCAAAACCCTAGATTAATAACTTAGCTACTCATATTCATAAGAATCAATTCTAACATAACTTGCATAATTGAACTATAAAATAATGATTAAAAGCTATAGAAATCAATGTTTGCTTCACTGAGTAGTAATCCACAAGTTTTTCTTCACTTCAATGGCTTCTTCTCTTCGAATCCCCCTTCAAGTTGTGTTTTCGGGTCTATTTATATGTTTAGGACAAACCCTAAACATGTAGGAGACTTCTATTCCAACCGGGAAACACTTAAACTCTTCAAAACTCG